>BQNB010005551.1:0-27907 GCA_026074375.1 Tanacetum coccineum
GTTTTATGTTAGATGCAAAGGTAAAAAGCCAGGTTTATGAGTTTATCCACATACTTGAAGCAATTTCGGTTATCCAAACACTTCAAGCAGAGACAATAAGCAATCATAAACACCCTCACAATGAACATAACTCAATCATTTCATATGGGTTATCATTTATTCACAATATATAAAGCCACCGGTCTAAATGATATCATTTTGGACCGGTTACTTTAATTTAAACCGGTCTAAATAGCTTCCGAGAGGGAAAAATACACATTTAGACCTGTGTTTTTCTTAGAAGGTCTAAAAGCCATTTTATGTAGTAGTGACTTGAGCCTCATTAAGATATATGATCGAGGAAATAATTGTACATTTGGCAAGAAAGGAACTACACGATATTTCATTGTGTCAAAAGATCAACTGGTTGATTGAATAAAGTGATCATTGATGCAATAAGCATGAAGATGCTTTCCCTTTAAGCTCAAAAATTCTGCAAGTGTACGAAGGGTTATGAAACTGTGGAATGTCAAGTTAAATGTTGCAGCCTAAGCACTAAGAAAGATAAAAGTTGAATGTAGATTTGGTAGCAGTATGTGCATTGGTTGTAATATTCTAGTTAAGAGTTGTAATTCTGTTTGAGGTCTGCTTAGAGTTCTTGGGAGTGTCCTTGTAATTCTTGCATGGATTTGTTTCAGAGGTCTTTTTGAGTGATTAATATAATTTATCTTATTACCAGAAAAAAGGAAGTAGAGATAATGAAACACATAATGTCGTAATGTCTAGTGTTATGAACATGTGAAAAGGCTATGAAGTTTTAAACTTGATTGCTAAAATAAAGGTTTATGCAACACGTTCATTTCAATAACAAAGCCTTTAAAGAAAGCAACCAAGAATGTTATGTACTCATGTAGACAGTAGCAATACATATAAGGTGATATACCTCAGTTTTGTGGACTTATTTTCATCAAGGAAACTCCGTGCAGCCTTAGTATCATCACTGTCTCAGCTGAACTAAGTTTGTTATTAGACTCGAAATGCAATGCTCATTAGCTATGTTTTTTTTTAAGAAGAGTGGTTGGTGATACCGTGATGCTTATTTATGCAGGGGAACGGTATGTTATATAGAAGGCAATTGATGTTAAGTACCCTTTGGTTCTTTGTATTTTTGTCTCTATATTTTTTGATTCACGATGTTTGGTCATATTCTTTCTAGAATTAATGCATATCCAAGTACCCTTGAGCACAAGTGTGAAGTGTCATACTGTCATTTATGAAGTTCAGTGCAACGGATACACATATGGGGAATTTAAACAGATATTTAGAACAACTGTATTCTCTTGATGTTGTAATTTTTCCTTGAATTTATTTGTTCTAGATGCTATTCTTCATATGCTGTTAGGTCTTTTCAGCTAGAGGTCAAGTAGCTCTATATATATACTGCCATAAAAGCTCATTTAGTTGTTTCGAACACTGCTGTGAATTGCTTGAAAATGGTTGGATTATGTTATGGTGGATCCATGAAATGCTAGGCCATTACTTCAAATTGGATTATGTTAAGCACATGCGGATGGTCATCAGATCAATGATGGATTCCTATGTAACAACTGAATACGGGATTATGCTAAGGAAAAGCCGACGGTCGTCAAATGATCAATGATTGATTCCTATGTAACTGTGGAATATTGGAAGAATAGGACTCAAGAACGCTTATAGTATGCCTTACTTCTCCCTGAATCTCTCTAATTATTTTTTTTAGCTATTACAAGTTTATTGAAACTTATATGCATTTGAATAAACTGTTCCTGGTTGTTTAATTGACATTTCTAAAATTAAAATTGCAGGATTAAGATGCCAAAGACGCATGTTGTTCATCTTGGCAACAATAAAGGACTTATGGATGTCGCTGAAGATATTGTGGCAAAAGACAAAGGTACACCACTAAAATTTTAAGCTGTGCATAATTTGCAGAGGTAGAATTTTTGTATAATGGACATGATAATTAAACCATTGGTTGGGTTTTAGAGAGTAATTATAGTATACGGTGATTCTATCGTTGGTAGAACTGTTTTACAGATTTCAAGATTTGTCACTTGTTAAGTGACTTTGGCCTTCTCTTAGGTTGATCTTTGCACCTAACTGTAAAAAATTTACAGGTTTCTTTCTTATTTAGTTACAATGTAGATTAGATGTGACACGAGAAGGAAAACTTATCAGAGATGTGTTAGAACGTGAAGAAACTCATATATCAAAGAAAGATTATAGTTTTTGGAGAGCTGTGGTTGGTATTTAGTGGTCATTGACTCAGTTCTACAGGGTCCGGTCTTTTTAACTTGTTCATGAAGATCTTCAATGATCAAAGCATGCCCAGCATACCAGTTACTTTTTGCCTTACTTATTATGTGCCTCTATAGGAATAACAAGTAAAAAGTAAAGCAATTTGTGAAACAAGAGACTCATCTTATTAGTGTACAAGGAGGACTCAGAATTTCTAGCTGAACATTCTTAACTTCTGTTGTACAAACAAGAGACTAATCTTTCTGTAATTAGGATTCGGATTACTGATGTGATTTTGAATCGGAAGATCTAAGATTGTTCTTGTCTTTTTAAGACGTCGTAGTCCTTATGTCCAATTAATTGTTTTTTTCTCATAGATGTTCTCACTTATATACTATCTCGTAGATATTAATCTTGCAACACTGGGTACATAAGTTCTAAAACAATGTACTGGTTTTTTTATAGATGATGACATTTATAGCAGGCATAATTAACTACAATGAACTGGTTACGTCTGGTACAGTACACCCATCCGCCCAGAATGTTAAGTTGTAGGTTACATCTCATAGATCGATGTTCCACAAAAACAACAAAGTTCAAGAACAAACTATAATCAGAATTACATAAAAACAGGAACCAAAATGAACCAAAACCTCATAGCCTCACTATGGCTGCCATCAACATAAAAGGGAGCCAAACACATTATTATTCCATCTATATTCTATTAGATATGTGTACTATAAACAACGTATCTAAATCAGTGGTGTCCTGGCAGCTTCTCTTTAATCTTCTCCATCACTCCTTTCTTCTCGCGAGTCTCTCCATAACCAGTGCCGCCAACACCTGCACTCGTTGTTGTGGTCGTGGTCGTATGCGTAGTTTGCTGCTGATCACCATGACTGCCTGGAAGCTTCTCCTTAATCTTCTGCATCACACCCTTCTTCTTCCTTCTTCCTCCCATCCCATCATCTTCAGACTACAAACAAATCAATTCACACAATCACAAGTCTAGACTCCAAAACCATGTCAGTACCGATACTTAAAAAAAAAATTAAAAAAAAATAGTCAAGACATTTAGACATACAGAGCTCGAGCTGCTACTTCCTGAGCGATGAAGCATACCACCCCCTGTTCCTGTTTCAGCCCCAGCTGTACTGATCCCAGTACCAGTTCGAATACCAGTACCACCAATAGGTGTAGCACTAGGTTGGTTTTGAAAGCCTCCACCAACATTAAATTTATCTCCAGCACTCCCATGACCAGCCTCCTGGTGCTCGATCTGACCATAGCTAAGTCCAGTCCCAGTGCCCCCAGTGGTATGACCAGTGGTTCCATAACCAGGTCCTGTGGCTCCAGCTGCAGCATGACCCAAGATGGTACCATGATGACCACGTGTGCCCAAGCCAGTTGCTTCACCTATCTTGGAACCGAGACTTTGGTGACCAGTTGAACCATAGTCACCCGTGGTTCCCCCTGTTGTGGTTTGAACCGGGTTTCCATATTCGTCAGTTTTTTGAAGAGGGTTGCCGTGCGCATCGGTGTGGCGAGTTTGCTGTCCAAACTGTTGGTCTCCTCCATATTGTGCCATTTTTTTTAAAAAATTATTTGGAAACACTGCAAAAGATAGTTTTGTATGATTTTCTTGTTTGGTCTTGTTTTGTGAATTTGGTGAGGTTTGAGAGGGTTTATATAGAAGAAACATTTGAGATGATAAAAAGATGGTGTACGTGGTGAAATGTAGTTATGTGTCATGTGATAACTATACACGTGGCATGTATACGTTTGGTCTTCATGTAGCAGCTGCACATGTGTCCTATATGTTGACTGATATAGATGTGAATAAAACTCTACTCTAGCTCTATATCTTGCAGCAAATGTTCAAGTCCAGGATTCTCGGATTGATAGCTTTAATGCTCTGAACAAAAATCCTTTTGGTAATAGATTTTATTCAAGAACTATATGTTTTGTTGTGGTAAATATAATTATCCTAAAAATGAAACGGGTCATTACTTAAGAATGGTTTGTTCCATGTATGTTACTCCTACATCTGTAATGGGTCGAGTGGGTAAAGTATAAACAGCAGCCAAAAAGGGAATGCGTTGATAATAGATAAACTTCATGCACTATAAGTTTTGTTGTGGTAAATATAATTATCCTAAAAATGAAACGGGTCATTACATGATAATCGATAAACTTCATGCACTATAAGTTTTGTTGTGGTAAATATAATTATCCTAAAAATGAAACGGGTCATTACTTAAGAATGGTTTGTTCCATGTATGTAACATCTGTAATGGGTCGAATGGGTAAAATATAAACAGGCCAAAATAGGAATGGGTTGATAATAGATTAACTTCATGTACTATAAGTTTTGTTGTGGTAAATATAATTATCCTAAAAATGAAACGGGTCATTACTTAAGAATGGTTTGTTCCATGTATTTTACATCTGTAATGGGTCGAATGAGTAAAATATAAACAGCAGCCAACAAAGGAATGGGTTGAAAGTCGCCCCAAATGTTCTGCTTATAGAGAACCTAAAAAATTGCGCTAACAAGAAAAGTAGGTTATTAATTTGATAGTTTATCTTGACTAAATGGAGGAAACATCAGCTGGAGTTGCGCGCAGAAGAAATTGTGGTGAGTGGCTCAAAGGTTTTCTGAATGCTGCTGGAAATGAAGGGATGACTCCTCTTGCAAAAATGATGCAGGTCCAAGTATTGAAGAACGGGCTATTTTATTTCTGGAAGCTTAAGATCGTGTGAAGAAAGGCCCTTTTTTTAAAAGGTCATAACTTGGGCTCAGATGATCCGTTTCAGGCCATGGAATTGTGGTGTTTTGTAAGGGGTTATTGCACCATGCACAAGGCGAAGGTAAACCCTTTCTGTTTTCATACACAGTGGTACAACTATATTGTATATTGGATTTCATAGACATGAAGATTATAGTTATTATAGTTTAGGCTGGATTTTAGTGAGAAATTTGTTTATAGTTTAGGCTGGATTTTAGTGAGAAATTGTTATATGTTGTTTGTTGTTGTAACTACCGCTACATGGAATGTTTTAATTTATTACTCGTTAAATGATTTTGGTCTCTAAGGTTGGTATAAACTATTGATTTTTTTTATCTTATTTGGTTACAGTGTGGAATGTCCTAAGTAGGGATGGCAAAAAAAATCCAAACTCAATAGGAAAACCTGAAACCTAAAGTTTTTGGGACGGGCCAAGGCATACTTATCGGGTTTCAGGGCTGGTTTTGGGGCATTAACGACGATTTTTATCGGGTTCGGGGCACAACATCCCCAACCCGCCCCGCCCCGAAAGTATATATACATATAAATCTATTATATTCATATATTTTTATGTTAGCATTTGCGTAATAAAATCAATAGTATCAGTTTTTTTGTAGTTTTGTATCTTTGCAAGAATGCAAGTTGTGTTGAGAAAAAACTTCTTTTGTGTGATGTTTTTTAAAATAAGTTCTGATTTTTTAACGTGGTTATCATTATTTATGCTTAATTTGTTGAAAACTTATAAATGAAACTAATTAATATATTATTAGTGAGTTCTTGATTCTTCATACTATTGCATGTAACCACTTTGGTAAAAATATGGCCTAAATATAATAATAAACGAATAACTGTGTTGAATCAATATCACCAATAATAGAGTTTTACTCCTAGCAATATACCAAGAAAAAACAGGAACGTCCTAAAACTAGGTCTTCAATACTCATCGTTTGAAGTATTTGAATCAGAGAAAGGAGATGGTTTCTTATGACAGGATACTCCACCAGGAGGTGTAAGACAAATCACTCCTTCCAGCACTTGTTTTGAGCTTGAATGAAGCTGAACCAAATTAATCCGAAGATAACCTAGATCGCTACGAATCAACAGGTTCTCAAACCAAGCCCACACAATTACAATAGAGCCGAGCAATATATCTTTTGCCAAGTGCTGCAAAAAAGCAACCTGATCCCGAGATTCCTTCCACCCCCCCTCAGGGCTCCTCACAACAAATAGGAACAAGAAAATTAGGGGAAGGAAACCTGAGGTAAAAAAAACTATGAACTCCACGCGATGCAAATTAACCCGGTAGGAAGACGATCCATAGAGATCTTCCACGCCAAAACATTAACCTTGATGGGGATCTGCTTGACCCATCTAGACGGAACATCTGATTTAGCAAGAGTCATCATCGTCAGAGCAACTTTTACGAAATTCTTTTACACGAAAACAAACGTCACATTAAGTCACAGCGAATGTCGATCCCCATGTTAGAAAGAAAGCACCACTTGTATCGAGCAGATCAGAAATCCGTGAGAAGAGGTGAGGGCCGCAGCGCGTGGGGGGGGTCGGTGGTTTTTGGGGAAAGGGGAAATCGAAGGGGGGGAAGGGGTGGGGGGGGAGGGGCTTGTGGGGGGGGATAAGGGGCGGGGGGGGGGGGAAGGGGGGGGGTGGGGGGATATGGTGGAGAGGGGGCAGAGGGGTGGGGAGGGGGTGGGGGAAGGGGGGTTGGGGGGAGCGGTGGCGGAGGGGGGGGGGGGGGGGGGGGAGGGGGGGTGGTGAGGGGAAAGGGGGAAAAGGGGTCGGACGGTGAGGGGTGGGGGGGAAAGGGGTGAGTATGGGGGTGTGAGGTGGCGAGGGGGGGGGGGGGAGGGAGGGGGGGGCGGGGGGGGTAGTGGGGGTTGTGGGGGGAAGGGGGGGTGGGGGGGGAGATGGGGTTGGGGGGGGTTGGGACGAGGGGGGGGGGTGGGGGGGGGGGTTGAGTGTTGGGGGGGGGTAGAAGGTTGGGGGGGGTGGGGGTGCGGGGTGGGGGGAATAGGGGGAAGGGGGCGGGGGCGGGGGTGGGAGGGGTGAAATCGCGGAGGAGGGGAGGGGGGGTAGTTGGGGGGCGAAAGTGGGGGAGAAAAAGTTTGGGAGGAAGGGGGGGGCGTGTGCGGGTGGTGGGAAGAAGGGGGGGGGGGGAAGGGTAGGGGGGGGGTTGTGGGAATGGGGGGGGGGTTGTGGGTGGATTTCGTCCATCCTTAGGGGGGTGACTGGGGATGTAGGGGCTGGTGGGGGTAGGGGGGGGGAAGAACGAAAGGGATAGGGGGAATGGTGGTTGGGGGCGGGAGGGGGTGGGGGTGTGGGCGGGGGGGCTGGGGGTTGTGGGGAGGGGGGGGGGGGTGTGGGGGCGGGGGTGGGGCGTGAAACGGGGGGGGGGGGGGGGGTGGGGCGTGTGGGTGGGAGGGGGTGGGGGGGGCGGGGGGGGCCGTGGGGGAGGGGGGCGGGGGGTGGGGGTGGGGTACCGGGGTGGTGACTGGGGGGGGAGGGAGAGGTTGGGGTTGTGGGGTGCGGGCTGTGGGGGGGCGGCGGTAGTGGGAACCGGGGGGTGTGGGAGGGGGAGGCGGGGGGGGCGGGTGGGATGGGTGTGGAAGGGGGGGGGGGGGAAAAGGGGCGGGGGGGATGGGGGGTTGTTGGGGGGGTGGTAGGGAAAACGTGGAAATGCGGGGGGCCGGTGGGGGCGCGGGTGGGTGGGGTGAGGGGGGAAAGTGGGGGGGGGGTGGGGGGGGGGGGTGGGAAGGATAAGGGGGGGGGAGGGGCGGGGTGTTGGGGGGGAAAGCTGTGCAGAGATTCTTCCCCACCTCTTGCGTCCGACGGAGAGACGAAACAAAAGGGATTGCGCTCATCTTAGCGGCCATCCGAACAAACCTTATATTTTCGAGAGCATTATAGTGAGGATAGCTTAACCGAAGACAGATATCAACCTAACCATTGTCATGCCAGAACACTTGTTAGACATACGTTACCAACTCTAATTTTACAATGAGAGATTAGGTCCAAACCTTGAGATTTACTTTAAGGGTTACATTTTTAATAATAGAACTTCCACAGCGAAGGAATAGGAGGCAGGAACGGGAGTATCTTGTGTTGGGAGCCGTTGTTGTGTAAAGCATGAATGACCTGGGCCCACATACGATTGATCGCGAGACAGAAGCGCAAATCCATTATAAAGAATTGGCCTCTTATTTAGAGCATAAACTGGAGACTCCCAAGGACCTCATTACTTTGGGCGCAAGAACATTTAGACAGCTAACGTCCCAAGCAATCTTTTTCTCGCCATTCACAGAATATCATTGAAAAATTCTGCCGAATATCGATTTCCATGGATTTGAGAACCGATTAGGGACTTAAAGAGAGAATATTATATATATGGGGTGGCATCCGAGAACCGACATGAGACGAGTAGACGGACCGCCAGTAGAAAGGTTTGAGATTCCAAGAAGATAGAACTCATCTTGAGTTATTAACCGGTTTCGTCCCATGCTAGCGAAGACATGTTTGTCGCTAATGGATACCAAGTTTTAATCGGCTGTATGAAGAAACCCGACACAAACCAATCAATGTAGCAGCTTAACTACCTGAGATTCCGGTATACCAACACCAAGGATGTTGGCTTTTCCTTCGGATTACTAGAGAGGACCGGATATAAAGCGAAACACACGAAAGAGTGTGCATGATAACAGGTAATTACCACGAGACCATTTCACCGATAAAAAACTGGCATCATCGCATAAAACAAATGGTTAGAAAAGCCGTCGTTGAAGAGGTCAATCTTAATACCTGTTAAAATGCGTGATTCGATAACACGAGAGAAAGATTAAGTGTAGAACTCATGATAATAATAATATAAATAGAGGAGCCAAGGATCCCTTGTTTCAAGCCCCTATGAAACTGTAAACATCTTTAGTAGGGTACTCCATTAACAGAATGAAAGCATACTAGAATGTTAAGATACCTCGAATCAAGAACACTACTTAACACCTGAACAAAACGATTTAAGAACATCACCCAAATAATCCCACCGGATAGAATCATACGCTTTAGCAAAGTCGATCTTAAAAACCATAGCACTATGTTTTTTTGCTGGCATCGTGCAAGAGCACGTTTCATGGGTTAAAAGGGCATCCCAAAAATTTGACGGTTAGGAGAAACGGGTTTGTACGTTCGATTAATAATATCGGCGATGACCGTAGAGACGATATGATTGGCAAGATTTCGTAACAATTTTATAGATTACTCCAATTCAAGCTATTAGGCCCTTAGCACACCAATGATTTCGGTTTCAATGTTCTTCGGGATTAAGGGGGCAATGAAAGAAGGAATTACATCCAACAGGAAAAGAGGCGTGATGAAAGAACCACTCCACAGAATAAACTGCAAGCAAAGATCAGGACCAACGATATTCCAGAATTTGCGAAGAATCTCAAGGTAAAAACCGCCGGCCAGGAGATTTCTTTTCACCCCACAAACCCAAACAGCCTACGATTTTCATCTCTTGTATAATAGGAGCCTCCATCCCCCGATGATCATTATAAGACGGTTAGGAAATAAAATTGATGACACCATGACGGATTCCAGGTTCACAGGAAACGAGAAGCAAATAATCACTGAAACTTCATCTTTCACTTTTCTAGGATCATCAACCATTCGCATCAATCATGACACCTTAACCCCACTAGTTGGGCGGTTTTCTGTTAATCATGCAATGAAAAAACTTGGAGTTTTCATCCCCTTCTTCCGCATTTAATTTTGCCTTTTGGTTAGACCGCGTTTCCACGGTGTGGATATCATGATATTGTATTAGGAGCTCTGAGCGATCAGAAAGAAGATCAATCAATTAGCACCAAGTTGATCTATAAGTTTGTCAATATCTTCTCAACTTAATTTTTATTCTCGTCGTGGTACGATTCAATCGATTCCGTTTTTAAATTCCAATCCACATCGATTCACTTTTCGAGAGCCTGTAGTTTCTTTTTGAGCGAACCATAGCATTACTATCTATTGAGATTATATTGTATTCCAAGTCGGAGTAATTCATATCTCAAAGCTTGAAAATAAACCATGAGTGAAACAACGAAACTGGGGTAGCCCCATAATCGGTGTTTAAAACTCCCGGCGAGAAGGTTTCGGCCGATGGTGCCCGAGAGTTTGCTATAAGGCACACTGCTGAAGTATGAGGGAACAAAAGAAAGAAACCCATTAGAACTACAAGAAATGGTCTAACTCTTACTATTTTAGATGCCGAGGGATGCGCCCAGTATAGCTATACCCTTCCAATTGAACTTAACAAGTCCAAGCCGAAGTAATGAAATGATTAAATCCCGCGCTCCATACACATGAAAATAGGACCCCCCATCGTTCTTCTTACGCCTGACTCATTTATAAAATCTCCAAGACAATGCACTCTCAAAATTCCAACGATTTATAAGAGAAGAATAAATATGACAAAGTGTACGTTTAGAGAACCGCTTGGGAGCATAAACGGACATCTATTACATCCTAGTTTGGTTAGCTGCATTTACCAAACATAAGCAATAAAGTTATCCGAGTATGATATGGTTATCCTTTTTTAAATGATTAGGGATCCCATTACGCCTTAAAAGACCTCCACGAATTACCGTGAGAGATTGGACTAACAATTGCATCGAGAAATTAGTATTACCCCAAAGCTATTGAATCTCATGTCCCGAAGCTTTTTCAAGCCTTTTGGTCTCTCTGAATTAGAAAGGAAAAGAAACTTTTTTTTTGTTATCATAACTCTCCTGAATCCGATCTTTCTTGGCCTTGAAAAAGCCCTGAATATTTGAGATAAACAATTCAATCGGAGTAGTCATCCGTCCTTTAAGTCAATGATCCTCTCCATATTCTTTCATACTACACTTTTCCTCAGAGAAACCGATGGGTTTGACCTACCGATATCATCTCTTCCAAAATCTCCAAGATAGAACCACTTTCTTTCTTTTTCTGTATGTTTTCTATATTATTAGTGAGTTCTTGATTCTTCATACTATTGCATGTAACCACTTTGGTAAAAATATGGCCTAAATATAATAATAAACGAAGAACAACATGTATTTGGTGGAGCATTGCGCTCGTAAATACGCCTGATAGAATCCCCAACGGGGATTGGAGCGGGTTTCGGGAGCATCCCGATAAGATCCCCATTGGGGATCGAGGCGGGTTTGGGGCGTTGTTTGCTAATCGGGTTTGAGGATGGAGGGTGATCGCCCCGCCTCAAACCCGCCCCATTGCCATTCCTAGTACTAAGATTATAATTAATTTCTTGAAAGTTGTGGTTGGTATATACTTGTAGGTATTTAGTGGCAATTTCTATATGGTCCTTCGTTTTAACTAGTTAATGAAAATTTAGAGATCGAATCATGCCGAGCACAGAAGAAACTTTTTACCATTCTTATTAGGGGACGTTTGGTATGACTGAATCACAAAAAATGAAAATGAAGTAAAGAATGGAATCGTAAAGAAAGAAAACATGTCCCAAGAAAGATGATAGATTCATATGTTTCGTACCTATCAATGTGAGGAATATTATGTTTTTAAAAAATTTATACTTTGTAAAATCTTAAATTTAAAAAAAAAAAAACTTTTTTCGTACTTTTTATATTTAAAAAAATATTTTTTGTAAAAAATTTTAAAAAATTTTACAAAAATTAAAAAAAAAAATTCTAACTTTTTAAAATCTTTATTTTATAAAAAAATTAAAATTTTTTTCGTACTTTTAAAATTTTAATTTTTTTTAGAAGGTAATTTTTTTTCTACGAAAAAAAAATAATTTTTTTTTAAAGTTCGGAAAAAATTAAAAAGTAAAAAAAATCAAATATTTTTTAAAATTTTTTAACGAACAACAAATTAAATGAAAAGCATGTGCCACACACATGATTTGTCCCATTTTTTACATAGTTTTTTTATTCTAAAGTTGCCGATTCTCACCATTCTCCACTTTTTTTAAAGAATAAATTTGCTTTCCAAGAATTATATTTTAATTCCCTATTCTCATTTACGAAAATCTCTCATTCCATTTCTCACATTTACCAAACGTTTATTAGCTTTTAAAGGGATAATTAAGGAAAAAAAGGATCTCTGTGAGAGAAGTGACTGAGGTGGATTCGGACTTTCAAGCTGTTCATAATTCATTTTGTTGTAAAACGATAGACCAGGTTTTCTAAAACATTAGACGAGGTTTTCTGAAGCTAGGATTCGGAATTTCAAGCTGTTCATGATTCATTTTGTTGTAAAACGATAGACGAGGTTTGTTTAAAACATTAGACTAGGTTTTCTGTAGCTGGGTCTCACTCAGGAAGCCTTTTTGTCTAAGACGAGAACCTAATGATCTTTTTCGTAGATGTTTAAGTCACTTATAGCAGGTACTCGTTTAGTTACATTTTGGAAATCAACATTGTTTGGGACACATGATGGTCATGTAGGATTATGAACTAGTTTTTTCATAGTACAATGAAAGATTTGTCAACTTGGAAGCTGCTAGTATTCCACTAAGTCAACACAATAGAACAAAAGTAAACAAGACAACTTCGATCGAAATTACATGAAAACACAAACCAAAATAAAACATAAAAACATGATCACAAAGTCGTGGCTTCCCATCAAACATACAAGGGAGCTGAACATATTATTATAAGCATCATATACTAGCTTTATTTATTATATATGTACAACTCTCAGTGATGTCCAGGCAACTTCTCCTTGATCTTCTCAATCACTCCTTTCTTCTCATGTGTCTCTCCATAACCCGAACCTGTTGTTGTGGTGGTAGTATGTGTAGTCTGCTGATCACCATGACTGCATGGTAGCTTCTCCTTAATCTTCTCCGTCACTCCTTTCTTCTCATACTCCTCACCATAACCCGTACCACCTGTCCCAGTACCCGTGCCACCGTAAGGTGTAGCACTAGGTTGGTTTTGATATCCTCCGGTACCACCATGACCAGGCTCAGTACCGAGCCCTTGGTGACCTGTCTGACCATAGCTAAGTCCAGTCCCAGTTCCTGTGCCCCCAGTGGTGTGACCCGTTCCATAACCGGTCTCTGTACCATGATGACCACCTGTCCCCAAGCCGGTTGCTTCACCTATCTTGGAACCCAACCCTTGGTGCTGACCAGTGGTGTCATGAGTTCCATGGGTACCAATCCCTTGGTGCTGACCAGTGGTGTCATGAGTTCCATGAGTACCACTAGTCAACCCAGTGGCTTCACCTATTTTCGAACCAAGCCCTTGTTGCTGACCAGTGGTGCCATGAGTTCCATGAGTACCACTGGTAATTCCTGTGGCTTCACCCAAGCTTTGGTGTCCGGTTGAGCCATAGTCACCCGTTGCTCCTCCGGTTGTGGTGTGAATCACGTTTCCGTATTCGTCTGTTTGGCGAATAGGGTTGCCATACTCATCAGTCTGGCGAGTTTGTCGGTCTCCTCCGTATTGTGCCGCCATTTTTTTTATAAGATCACTTGAAAATAGTACAAGATACACTGCGATAGATTATAGATATAGTTGGTTTTGTTGATTTGTTTTATGAATCTAATGAGGTTTGAGAGTGTTTATATAGAAGAAAACTAAAGTGAGATGATGAAATATGATATACGTGGTGACAATAAAGTTGCATGGCAGGTGAGATAACTAGACACGTGGCATGCAACTACGTTTGGTTATTCATGTAGCCGTTGTACACGTGTATTATATGTCGACAGATATTTTCTGTAAGACCTAATTGAACATCATCCTAAAGTTGATGATAAGTCTTGTAGGAACAGGAATCACCATAAATTAAACCACAACGATGCAAATTGAAGCAATCTTTTATATAATAAAAGAATTACATTATTTCGGAGTTTTTCATCAAATTGAATCATATGAATTTAAAAATTAAACCAATCAGATGGCTTGATTTTGCCACGTAGGCAAAATCGTGTGATCTGGTTGGTCAATAAAAAGTCAAAATTAAATCGATTTGGTCAAAATTAAAAATTTGTGGTGGAGAAATATGACGAGAAAAAAAACACATAAAAATATATGTGTCAAATTTGTGAAGAAAAAAACTTGAAAAAAGTGGAGGTAATTAATAAAAATTTAGTGATTTTTAATTTTAAATAAATTATATGGAGTTAAGTGTAAATTTATAAATTTACATGTTTTATTATAACTTTAAAAAATAAACAAATAACCCCTTAAACTTTATACCCGTAGACTTTATATTTTAAAATATTACAAACGTAAACAATTTTTTACTTCCAAACAAAGATTTAACAGTATCTAATCACATCCCAAATCTACCCGAAGACTTTTTGATGGATTTTTCATTGTCGGTCTGAAATTATGTTGTACAACCAAATAGAAAAACACCGAAGCACATAAAATATCATAAATTAATAAAAAGGGTTTTCTAGCTATTCATTGATGTGTTTGGAAGAATTGCATTTTTTTTCTTTTTGTTTAATACGTACTAAAATTCTAACATTTAAATTTCTCAAAAAGTCTTTATTCCATTGACATGTATGTATGCCTATAAATCATATATAACAATCTAGGCTACTTTTATATCTTAAAAAAGTGTTGGTGACGGAAAAATGGGTAAAACTCTTTTTATATTTGTATATGTATTAAAGATATACAATAGGTAAATCTTTGTTTGACCAAAACATATTGTATGTACGAAACATAATACTTATTTGAGTTTTTTAGCTTTCTATATTCTATAAATATTGACGATTTTGATAACTCAACTTGATGCTTTTAAATTCGATTGCGAAGCTAAATTTTTACATGTTTTAACACAAAGTGTGACCATTAATCTTAAGTATAGCTGACTCAATAATGCAACTAGAATCATAAAACATATACAATATCAACTGCATACCCAACGGTAAGATAACCAGCCTTCCAAAGTGGAGGTCAATGGTTCGAATATAACGAGGAGAAAACTAATCCCCTTGTGGCCTCGAAGGTTCACATGAGCCGACTTCGGGCTACCTAAAAGAGTAGTTTTGTAGAGATTAGTCGGCTCACAATGTCGAGTTAGTTAACAGGTAAATCAAAAGAAAAAAAAATTAGTAATTATTCTCAAGCTCATATAATATATATAAGATATGAATCTATTCTCTTCATATGATTTCGATAATACTCTATAACATAACTTATAAAACAAAATAAAAATAAAAATCATACATGTATTTAAAAAAACATAATGTCTAAACCCCGTGCGTGCACGGGCATTAAAACTAGTCTGTTTATACCAAAACTACTAATTTGATATACATTTTATTATTGAATTTACAAGTTATCTTCTTATTCAACATGATAAAACCAAAGCTTGAACCAACTTCTGAACATCGCTTCGAACTTGAATTTAGTTACATTAACGTAAATATTCTTTTTTTCATTTCGAGATTAGCCGATCGAGTGGTACGGCAACATGAGAATAGTACGCTATAAAATTTTCTTATAAAAAAGTGATTTGGATTAATACTATAATGTGTAGACTCGACTCGAGTGCTTTAATAAATTTAATTTAGTATGGTGGTAAGTGAGGGGTATAGTAATATTTAAAGTTGATCAACTAACGTCAGAAATTGTCATTAGAAAAGAAAACAATAAATGAAGGTTTTAGGTGTGTGTTGAATAAATTGTATATGTCGACAACTACTTGTCCATTGTAAAGTATATCCGTTTGTGAGATTCCTCCATCAAGCCTACCAATTCCTTTACCTACTGTAGTAGCGATAAGAATAGCGGTAAATCACAAGTCGATGCGTCATGGTTGTGTATCGGTGCAGCTTGCGAGAGCACAATACCAGTGTATCTTGCAAGCTTTAGATCGTCGGTAGAAGACTTTGAGCAATACTTTCGTCAGCAAATCAAAATACTAACTGATACAAATATGGATTGCGCGAAAGTGTCTCAGATTTTGCCCACTTTTATGATTGTGGGTATTGAACT
Organism: Tanacetum coccineum; assembly: GCA_026074375.1. Taxonomy (NCBI): domain Eukaryota; kingdom Viridiplantae; phylum Streptophyta; class Magnoliopsida; order Asterales; family Asteraceae; genus Tanacetum; species Tanacetum coccineum. Next base: position 16,040 of record BQNB010005551.1, read on the forward strand.
TTTTATTTCATCTTTATGTGAGTATGTGGATTGAACATTCAACTTTCGACCGTTGTGTGTATTTTGTCACTTTTTTGGCCTATGAAAAATGATCATTTTACCCTTCTCGAATTTTGAAAAAATCAGGGTAAGACGGATCACAATACACACAAAGGAGCGACTTTGAAATTTCCATACATACCTTAAAAGAAACAAATGTTGAGCACCCACCCTACCAAACTGACAAAAGCTTTTACTTAAATTACCCGGTCTATTTAACCCAACAAAATAGTATCATACGCATCTGATTAAATATCCTAGATATCTCGACGCAACCCATTAATCGGCGATCGCCGGCCTAGTTTTAATTGCTCTCAACTTGAGATTTCCAAAAGAAGCCCCACATCTGAGACACCAGATAAATATTTAACCCACGCTCCATCTATAAAAGTGCATATTTATATATTATATTATGCAATCGAGTTACTGCAAAACCCTAAAACACTTGTACAGAAAAAGGACATAACAATTTACTATGGCCGGCGCTCCTCGACATTGTAGCGTGCATCCTATGGATTGGCTCCACTCTTTTAGGCCAAATGGGATGCTTGCATATAAGTAATCTTACATTATATATAAGTGGATGTCATAATGATGACTCACCCACATACTTGTCACATCATTATTAAATAATTTTCACATCAACAACATTTCAATCCACATAAGCATATGCGAATTCCACCTAGACAAATACTTATACACGTCATCGTCTATACATTCCACATATGCTGATTATATGTCAACTTAGCATTAAACGAGACATTAATATTAAAAAGATATGCACATAATGGGATTCGAACCCGGGTCTGTGAACTCACACTTCGCATGTGCTACCACTACACCAGAATGGTATTTGGTGACAATTTAAAAAAAACGAACTACATAACCAATTAAATTAAAAAAAACGATTTTCGATTGTATTTGACCAGATTACCTTTAATACATAACCAATTAAATTAAATCATTCCTAACTAAAATAAAAAACGCGTTATAATTTTATTTGTGGACATTATTCAAAAAATTAAATTTTATACCTTGAAAACATTCCTACTTACAATAAAAAACGCGTTTTAATTTTATTTTTGTACATTTGTCAACACATTAGATTGGCTATATTTAAAACATTCCTAATTAAAATTAAAAAAATTCAACTCATTCAATACTTTACTTAAAAAAAAACGTTTGTGTTGTGACTTCATTCTATGAAAATGAAATTAGTGTATTCAAGCATTCTATAGAAAGTTAAAAAATAACACATATCAGTTCCAAAAATATCGCCTGGTTTTATGAGAGAATATCAATTTGCTATTCATCAGCCGGCCTCTTAAAACATTAATCATTCGACCTCTCATTTTTGCCCTACCCACCATTTTCGTCGCCTCAAAAAACAACAGGATATTCAAGATCTCATATCAAATCCTTAAACACAAGTCCCCACCGAATGATCTCTTGATTTAATGCTACTCTGTAATGCTTCATTACAATTCAATTTCAGGTAAAAAAAATATTTGTAGTTTTTGTTCGAATTTAATCAGAATTAGGTTACTAGAATATTTGATGTTTGATGAATTAGAGAATATTATTGATTTCAGTTTTGAAATCAACCCTACTCCATATGAAGCTAACTAAATGTTCAATTAAATGCCTAAAATGTTACTTGAACATTTGAAGTGATTTATTTCTTATAGTTTTTATATCATCAAACGTATGTCACTTTTGACTTTTTATGGAGCGTTGGATTTCATATTGTTTTAACATTGAATTTTGTAACACTTTGAACAGATTTTCAAGTTCATCGATCCATCAGTCTATTGCCATGAGGAAAAAAATGTGCTAGAAAATCATATATTACGGGAAGACATTAATGTGCTTCTTCTGTAACATGTAAATATTTTTTCCTTTGAATGAATGCCCTCCAGTTGAATGTTTGGGATGAAATTTTGATTTCTGATTGGTGTGTTTTTGTAGGTGAAGTTTCATCGTTGTTGCAAATCAAAGCACAAACGGTACAACAGCTAAAAAATAAGTTTATCATCATAATCTCATTATGAGTTTGATTTTTAATTATTTTCATTTGATATGGATGATTCACGCTGTTGTTTTGTTGTAATTTTTTAGGCAAGAAAATTCTTTTGCATTTCCCAGAAGTCTTCAAACGTGGAGCAGGACACAAGGGCCCGCAGAAACTCACGATATGCATATTCTAACTTAGAACTGTACATGTTCAAGTGCCTATATCAATCTCGTGCATATAGGGGTTGCAACATTACTGGTCTATAGTGGTCAAAAAGGGAAGTTTTAGAGTAATAGTTAGTATTTTATGTTAGACTACAAAATCTACCTACTTCTGTCATCAGCAACATAATTCCTTGAACTAATAGAGAGGTAATTACAAAAAGGAATATGAAGCCAGCCAATATAGTCACCGATGATTACAGGTTTCCCAATGCCGACATTACTTGAAATATCACATCTCCTTATTTAAATGATAGGGGCATCGAAACTATTTTACAAGAAACTGATGAAAATCAGAATGAAGACTGTAACTTTTCTAGAATTTATAAGTGTACCTTTGTGAAAATAAACTATATATGTTATTCATGACCAACATAATCTAAAGTTAGCATTTATGTTGCTTTTTGTAGTATGTGAGCACGACTATAAACTGGCGCAAAAGATAGATCCTAACATTAAAAAGTAAAGGTGAAGTACTCTCCAGGACAGGTAACAATAACCATGATTCAGGTAGTATTTTTAGTTCAAAAAAACAAGTATTAAACTGCCTTTACTAACACTAATTGTGGTAGATGACATTTTTGCTAATAACAAGCATCTTTTTAATGTATATACAATCTGATAGGATATTAAGTATCATATAACGAAATGGTGAAAGGTAAATCAGGACGCATGTTCCCCAGATTTAACAAACATAAAGTCATTTAATATACCAAATTGATGAAAGTTTAAGAATTCACTAATCACTTCACTACCACAACTTCTAAAATAGTCATTTATTACATGGCCAACATTTAGAATTAATACTTATAAGGGCTCCATGGAATTGCTTATAGGGGCTATGTGAATCCAAGAAGCCTACTTTAAAACTTGGTTTAGTGTCTTGCTCTTGAAGGTGGACATGTTTTTAGAAAAAAAGATTCAAATACATTGGATTCTGATAAGTTGGTGATGCGGCTTGCTGATAAAGATTTTACCTTATAACTTGCTATTTATTGATTTTAGTGGCCAATGTAAGGTGCTATTATAATGAACATGAAATATGTTATGTTGGCGTTGTTTTGCCGTGATATAGGTTGTCATATAGATGATTTCATAGCAGTGGTGGCTCACACATAGGTTCTTCAACAAGGCGGCCCAGTGACAGGAAGAACTTCTTTTATTATTGGTGCAGTAAATACTACTGTTGAGGTTGCACTAAGGCTTGTCAGACCTAGACATATGGTATAATGTATTTTTCACTAGATACTACTCTTGACGGAATATTTTATTAAAGTTTGTTATCCGTCTGCAGAACTACAAGGTGACAGAAACCATACAGAAGGTTGCTACTGCATATTACTGATGAAGCATTTTTACAAACAAGAGGCTTGATCTTGCTGATGCATTGATTGGAGGCCTTTAATAGAAAAATAAGGTTATAAGTTGTTACAAGATGATTTGGTCTTCATAGATTCTTAGGATTTGTGTATATTAAAATGTCGAACAAGTTTGTGCTGAGACAAATCTAGGTAACCAATATCACTCTATTGTTTTTTTTGTTTGTTAACCTATTTGCCTAACTTTTTAGCTATCAGTCTCTCGGAAAAAGAGACCTATGGAAACTGCATTTGGTTTTCTATTTGAAATTGTGATTATGATGTATGCGTAAACTTGCTTGATTGTGTAGTTTTGTAGATCAATTTGTAGCTTTAAGTGACTTTAAGTTATGTATACAGGTTGCGCACACGTTTGTTCAGCAATATTATCTTATAATGCACCAGTCACCTGGGTTGGGCTGGGTCATCGGTTTTATCAGGAAATTAGTAGAGTCGGTCGACCCGAGAAAGATGGTACCATGAGCACTACTACTACCATGCAGGTATAATTTATGTTTATATTATTAAATTGGTTTAGTGTTTTATATGTACCTACAAAATCTATTATAAATAAAAATGATAGTTATTAGTGAACTGCTTGCAATCTACCTCAAGCAAAGACGTTTAAAGCGTTAACTTTGTCTATTTTCTCATTGCTTTTTTAGCTATATGTTAATTAAACTTCATCATATTAGATAGCATTAAGCAACATTCACTTATGTATGAAACCCGTTAGGCCACCACAATTTTCCTCAGTGTAATATGGATGCCTTTAGACCACTGGCCTGTTAATTTTTTGACCTGACTCTTTGTTCGATACTTTTCCAGCAATGAAAAATCTGAAACTGTTGCGTCTTGGTCTTAAAACAATTGGTCACATGATGTTAGTTTGTAGTGGCGAAACGGCCACGGTGATTGTTTGATGACCGATAGTTAGGTGCACGTGTAACATATCATGTTGTTCCACTTCTGTACTAGGTGATTTCCTGGTGGTCAAAGGCCACTATAGGTATAAAGATTATAGAATAAATATTAGGGAAGTTCTACATGAACAGATCTCGAAACGTAAGTTAAGTTTTTTGAAATATGTATAAGGCATATGTCACACAATCTGCATTAGTATAGTAGACGAGGACTTTTCAATAGAAGCTACATATTGCAACTTATATGTTCTATGAATATGTTGAGTATTTTCAAGCTTTGTTGGCTCCAAGGTCATCCATAAATTTACAAGATCATTTTGATGCATTGGTTCCAAGGTCGTCAATTAATGTATAGGACATATGTGCTATAATTATATTACGTAGAAAAATTTTACACAGGTAAATGTCAAAAGCAATGGAATTAATTGAATCCTTATATGTTGCTTAAATTTGGTGAGTGTTTATGCTCCTCTATAGTAGGTTATCCTGTAGATGCGTACATCATGGTGAATTGTAAAAAAAGAGATATTGGTTTGATCTTTAAAAGTAGCAACTCTATGTTTGAAAATTTTGGTATGTCGTAGGATTATCTTATGCTAAATTGTGAATCTTATAAAATTCTTATTAGGTTAGTTAGCGAAAATTTAAATAAGAAATCGACACATTTTATAAGATAATGGACTGAATGCGTAAATGAGGATAATAAAAAATCATACGCGAAAATAAAATGGGTTCTACTTTTGACCATCATAATAGGTTCTACTTATAAATATCATAACACGTTATTACATGTAAACATATTATTTTCTTCTCTTATGTTTAGTGATTGTGTTATCAAGTTGTTGTAGGCTACATTATTTACTTCACTTGGGAAACCATATTTTTGTTTTACTGAACATTAGATTTGTGGGAATTATAAAGAGATAGGTAGGGAAGAATTCAAAAAGGTGATGACCTTGATGCGTAGTTATAATAGGCAAGCGGCTTTTCTGAAGGGTGGACGTTATGCTGGACATAGAGTGAGAAACCACATAGATAATAGAGGAGTGGTTGAATACTTTTTTGCTGATAGAACCTTTAGAATCGTGACGCGTTTTATTTGTAAGGTAAAGATAAAGATAGCACCTTACTGCTAATCACAGTCGTAATGCGGTTTATCTGTAAGTTTAAGATAACACCTTGCTGATAGCACTTGTGTTAGTATGACATGTCACACCATTATATCTATATTGTATCTATACAGTGAGATAAGAGTAGGATATATACTGGACCCCATTAGAGGAAAGGCCTTGCTTAAATAAAATAGCAAAGAATGTATATACCGAACATTATATTTTGTATCAACCGAAAATAAAATAGCAAAGAATGTATATACCGAACATTATATTTTGTATCAACCGAACTTTTCTCTTTTCTTAGGTTGCGAAGTCTACAACTTGGGAACCGGTAAAGGAACATCTGTTTTGGACAAACGGTTTATTGTACAAAGTTTATAAGGACCCGTTGTCTAGATAAACGACACTATCGACATGGTATATAAGAAAGTTCCTGGCTTTGAATGTACAAAGTTTATTGTACATTGTTTTTCTGTAATCTTTTATAAATTATATTCACATGAGATTTCTTAATTAAATAATCATATATTCACATTCTATATAATTATTTACACAAAATCAACAACTTATGTAAAAAGATGCTTTATTTCCTATTTGAACTAAAAACATACACTTTGTTATTGCGGGTAATTTATTAACTTCTATTTTCTCTTATGAGATGAACATTCATTCTTTCCGTTACTTATTGCACTAAAGAATATGGTTACGGTGTTTATAATCGAGTTAAACCGTTACTTAATTTTACTTGGTACTCTAAAATAAGCCGCCCATCGATGCGGGCTTCGCAATAGCTATATTATATAATATATATATAATATATTTTATATATATATATAATATATATATATATATATATATATATATATATATATATATATATATACTAGCTACGTAACCCGCCCGACGGGCGGGTTCGTTTCGGAAATTTATTTAGACAAAGAGGGTTCTTTTTACTCATTATCGCTCTTCGTGTGCTGGATACTTTGGCTAATAACTAGCGAGTGTTACAGGATCAAAATGGTCATCAGTTAGGATCTGGGCTCAGCTTAGTGTTTATGGTGTCACTCACCGGCCAATATTAGATTGTGTTTTGGGCTGGTCAATATGTTTGTTTTGGGCTGGTCAATATTGTGTCATTACAGTTTCAAAAAACTCTTTAGTTATGTCCTGGTTGGTGTGTTTTGTTCTGGTTAATATAGTGTGATAGGAAAGAAGAAACACACTTAAATTATGTTACACCAAATTGAAACACATTAAGAAGCAGATATATAAATTCGAAAATGAGCATCAAATAATAAGATGATAGTATTAATTTAACAAATAATTTACATACACTATTATAATTATTGAATAAAATGTATATCGACTTGAATAGGTAAGGACACACCAGCAGCTGCAATTCCTAAAACAATATCAATGGAATGTGCAGTATGTGCTAAAAGGATGCAAAGAAATTGATTACATGGTCCTGGTACTATCCGATTCATTGTTGGAACAGGGTAATTTGGGATACCATTTGGATGAGGGGCTAGTGAGTCATAAGGTTGGACTACTTGACCCTAACAAATCGCTATCCCAAAAGAGTGATCACAAGTTGGTTGCGATTAGCATGAATATTCATTGTAATATGTTTCTGGCTAGATGTAGTGTTTCAAAGGAACTGTCATTGGATTACTATATGTTACTCGCATAATTTTGGTATAATAGTATAACCTAATGCCTAAAAAGAGCTAAAATAACACAAAATTAATGATTCCATATCAAGGAAATAAAGATGTATCAACTTACCCTTATTAACAGGCATACATTGATAATGAGTCTTTGGTTCTGTAATCTTTTGCCTTACTCGTTTGTTGGATTCGATTTCAGATAGTTTCTACTCGTCCGACCTCACAGATCTTGACCTGCTTACAAAAAACGATAACATCAGGACATATCTACCCAAGAAAAAACTTAAGATCAGATGTCATTGAAATGTTACCCTATGGTAATAACAATCATAGCAGCCTATTGGTAATCTTATAAATTCATGAACAATAATAAAAATACTCAAATCAATCAAACAAATAAAAGATCCAAAAATCTATTAAAGCCCCAATCAGACAAAAGAATAACATAGCTTATACAGTTGAGTATGTCGTTCAGGATCAGATGTGTGAGTCGTGTTCACGAGTTCGTCGATAAAGGCTACGTTTCTTATTCTTTTTAAGGGTGCAACATGAGAAAACGAAAGATACATTGTTACTTTCCAATATGGCACACAAATGAATTACTCCTTGACCTTCGTCATCACGGTCTAGGACATTTTATCAGTTATGCACATAAATGTTACTTACATCGAAGCACTTTATAATGTAATCTCGCTGCCGTACCAGAGTCACTGTTTTTTGCTCGTAAATTACACACCTACATATATCATTAGTAAAATGTATATGCAGAGCCATTCAATGATATATCTTGATAAAATAGTTGATAAAACTGCAAACGGTCACATATTAGGAAAGGTTTAGAAAACTGCACACACGTATTAATAAACTAAGCAAGTAAAGTACCACAAAGCTGCAAGATCTTCGTGTACGTTGTTCAGTTGTGTTTTGTGTGATGCTTATTCCTTAAAGTTGTACGTTGTTGAACTCTCAGTTAAGCTAGAATCAGGCATGCTGATAGTGAATACCTTTGAGCTAATCAAGCTCGTGACTGAAGCTAAGATTACATTAGAACGGCTCGTCCAACAGATTAATCCGAGTTCAACTCATCTGGAATCCTAGGAGTAGACCAACATCCATGACCCATGTTAAAAAATAAAACCCATGCAGACAAACTATATTTAATATATGAAATAAACACTATCAAGTGTATCAGTATAATGTCATAAGGAAAACTGAAGATACAAAATGACTTCACATTCATTACAAGTTTTACCCCCTCAAAACATCTCGCAATCTTCAGCATGTTACGATCTAATTACTAAATTTATGAACCTAATTCTTATAACGAATTCTTCTTAATCAATGTTATGAAAGCCAGGGAGAAGAGATGGAATGAAACCAAAAACAATCAATTGAATTTCTTTAACGATCCCCCACCATCTGTTGTTCCTATTGATTGCACCATTCTCTTGTTCGTTCTGAGGCTGATTTGCATCACTCGCTGCTCGGTTTTCATTTTCAGCTCCGCTTAGTCCATCTGATAGAGGCTTTATTCAAAACAATAATGTTAAATGGCTAAGAACTAACAACATCAGATTGTATTACTTGAAATGTGTACCTAGTGCGCAACCAGATACTCAATACAAAATAGAAATAGAACAACATTGACTGAATGAGCCTGATTAGAGTGAACTGCTCGTGCAGCAGCCGAAGCAGGAGCTATGGATGCTCCAGGAGCCGCCTGAACAGCAGTAGACAAAGCTGACCCTACACCATCCCCACGTTGATACTTTTTCAAGGGAGTTTGGACTAACGCCAAAGCTGATTTTCCAAGACCATCAGTTATTGTTTCAAAAGCCTGTTATGTCCAAGCCTCTCTATGAAATGATGCACATGACAACAATAATAGTAAATTGAGTTCTGAATTACAATTGTAATTTTGTTCTTGATTACCTGTTGTACTCCTTGATGAGCATCTTTTGGCTGAGCAGATCTTACATTAGGGTCACTCTGGTTTGTATAGGCCTTGGAGCGGATGGTGGACTGGTTGAAATTATGTCTTTTACTTGAATGAGGATGGCATGAGCCCCGGCTGCCAAATATGCTTCAAGTCCAATAGCCTCAAGTGAGACACTCCTCAAAAAGGCAACTGTACTAAAAGCAATAACTCTGATTATTGAAAGGACTCCTACCAATGGACATTGACATGACACCAAATCGGAAGTCTTTTCCATGAAGAATGTGATCCTTGTTGTCATGGCCAAAAAAGGTTCCTTACGGAAAATCTGCATATTAAATGAGCACAAGAAGAGATGAAAAAATTGCGAAGTTTCTTTTTCAGAATTGCAACTGAGACGGAGGCGGCATCCTGTACAGATGCAAACAATGATATTGATGATTTCATATGATAAGATGCTAAACTCTATATCACCTCGTTTATAAGTAAATGGCCTAACTTGCAAAATCTATGATCTAGCACACAAATAGGCCAGACAAAAAGATAAAATTAGGTAAGGTAAATGAGTTAATTTGTCGTATTGTACCTCCACTTTTTGTCGAACGAGTTGGTGCCCTATCATATGAGCTAGCCTCAAAGTTGGTTATGTCCTCATTGATTCAGTAGAAAGTTAAAAATTGCATACCTTAATTCAGATGACAGAAAACCATGAGTAACCAACTGATATAACTCAAATACAGCTTTAGCAGCTCCTTTTGTGAGTTCAGGTGTTTCATCCATGATCTGATGCAAAAAATTTAATGAAAAATTACAAAAAATAGGTAGAGCACATAACAATAAAACATCAAGAACATGTGTGAATAGTGGACGCAATAGTCATGAGTTCTCGACTTACCTCTTTACATTTTGCAATCATTATAAGAATTGGATAAACTCGGTAATTGATTTATCTGGACTTACCTCTACCTAAATTCATATTGATCAAATAGAAGGAAAACTCAGCTGTGAAAACATAAACGTATACTTTTTTGGCCTTATGCCAATTGATATATATGGTTTGATAAACTCAGCAAGTAAAGTACCTCAAAGTTTCGAGATCTCTATAAGCATTGTCGAAATCTCTTTTCGCAAGAATAAAAGGTGGCTTTCCTTTACTATTTTTCACCACATCTCCGCTTCTTTCTATAATCGAAAAGCATTTGTTCAATATTTTTTCAGCCAAAATACGCATGACATCCACGTGCCCGTGCTCCTGAAATAAATAGAATAATTAGATTAAAAAATGGTCTAAGCAGCATGGTGACGAGCAGCCTGTGTTAGAAGACTACGTTATTGGCTTCCTTTTAAAGACTTGACCAGGAAAACAAATAAGGTAGCATCATCCATGTGATTAAGATTGGTATAATTGATAGCATAGTAATAACTTTTGTTAAAAACAATGTGAGACAACAATAATAATTATGGGTAAATGTAGGGCTATGGCCATTTTTATCTGATTTATCAAAGGCTGTAGGCTATGGAAATCAGTTATAGGTGTTCCTCAGCTTTACTATATCACCTTACTAAAATGATATCTTATAAAAGGCTATAATTGTGAGACCACCCAGATGACTCACAATATAAAGACAAGAAAAATGATTGCACAGGTTCTTGAAATGTTTACAACATTATCAGAGAAAGATTAAGGCTTTACATCCATGTATTTATAACCATACCAACCTACCTTCACAACACGCACCTGCACAAAAAAGGAACATATCAGCATGATATATTCTAAGATAAACATTTATTTAGGCTAAAGGCTGGATGTTAAAAGGGGTACCTTTGTCCTGACAGAAAGTGGTTTGGAAACCATAAACTTAAAATACCGTGGAAGATATTTCTGCTCAGAATCACCATCACAATATCAAACTATAGTTTGTGAAGCAAAAGTAGATTGTAAGATTAGAAAAGAATTCAGTGCAAAAGTGAAGCAGAACATGCCTATAACTTTACATATGACATCAGCCTCAATATATATATATATATATATATATATATATATATAATAAAATATGGAGAATATTGGCCAATTGAAAGCAAGGGAGATATATTAAAACTATTGTGTTTAACTATGGAGATCATTAGTAACAGAATGAGTGTAAAACTTTAACATGATAACTAAATCAAAAATATAAGTTACTTACTCGAGGACATAGGCAACTCTTTCTTCTATAATATAATGAATATAAAACAACAAAGGGACTCACTTGCATTGTTGTCACAGAAGTCATCAGTCCATTCGTATTTGGCATCACTAATAGATAAATAAGAATCATCATTGTCTGATTGGTATGTGCTTAATTACACATACAATTTTCCATTAAAAACGGACTTAAATGACTAAAAACGTACCAAAAATACATTGTATTTGTATGTTTTGCATTTGTATTGTGCAGGAAACAGATATTCAAGAAAAGGACAAAAACAAAGCTAAAAACGACAAAACCAAGCACGAGAATGAAAAGAGCGTAAAGAAAAGTCAAAGTCAAAGCCAACAAAGTCAACCCCGACAAAGTCAAAGCAAAGTCAAAGTCTTTAAACAACACTACA
>BQNB010005551.1:32009-72027 GCA_026074375.1 Tanacetum coccineum
TTTTGTGATGATAATGTTTTATCATTATTGTATTTTGTTTTTCCATACATTTTCATATGTACACATCAGGTGCTGAATTTTTCATAGATATATATATATGTATGGTTTATTTTGTCCTTGTTGAGTTAATATAAAGTTGTCATATTTATTAAGTTATACGTAGGCGGTTTTTATAAAGTGCTACAAGTAAATGCTCTCGTTTCACAAAGGTGAATTAAATATGATTTTTATCGTTACTCGTTCTAAAATACCCTTTTAGACACCGAGTAATAATGGTGATATTCGCGCGCAATTTAAACTTTCTATGACAAAAGTAATGTTTGACGATCATAAAATGATTTCTCGTTGAAATTATCGATAGACTTGTAAACGTGTAGTACATGACTTTTACCTAACACAAGGAGAATCTAATTTTTCTTACGGGGTGTCACATCCTCCCCAGGTTAGAAGATTTCGCCCACGAAATCAAGACGTTGTAGGAGATTGTGGATTTGCGAAGGTGTGAGGGTATTTGTTCTTAAACTGGTTCCTTACTTATCCCTAAATGAATACCCCACAAGCCAAGGTGACAAAATGTGTGGAATATATCCGTTGAAGTAAATAGTAGAGCCTTAAATTATTTCCCATCCTCCTCCATTGCCTTATAAATACCGCTTCACCCCTTTCAAATTTTTCAAACCCGCATCCTACTACAAAACACTTCAATGGCCTGTGCGCTTCCCCATACTGATTTTGAAGTCGAGGCCTTGGTGCAGAAATTAATTAACGAAGATAAGGGTCGTCAGGATGTGCTTTTGAATTTGGCCTTTCAGTTTGAAAATGCATGCGCCGTCAGGGACGATCTTAGAAAAACTTATGAGAGGTGCAATGACATTTCTCAAGAGAGTCGTGCTTTGATTTGTACTCTTTTAAAGGAAAGCTCTAAAAAGGATCGCGAGTTGTATCTTTCCATGTATGGAAAGGCGGCACAAATACAAAAACAAATGGATGCTAAGTCGGCTTGGTTACAAGAAAAAGACTCCGGCCGTACACATAGAGGTATAGGTTGCTCGTCATCATAAACTGTTTTCCCTCTTACCGAGAAAGAGTTACATCAGCGTATGGATGAAGAAGCTCTAAAAGAAATGTTGAAAGAGGAGGCCATGAACAAAAAGGCGCAAGCGGAGAAAATTAGTTAAGAACAAGCTAAGAATGATGCATTCTTTTTAGAATTTGGGGTAATGAGGTACAACTCAGATTGCGAGTCATCGGATTAATGGTCTAAGTATTGTTGTAACCATGTTGTTGTACTACCTAGAATAAAACATTGTTGTCTTAACTATGTACCTGTATTTCCACTTTCACAGACCAACGATTATCATGTCAGTAACCTAGTAAGTTTGAATGAATGCATTTGATTTCTGTAGTATCAAAAATGTTTGCTTCGTGACTGTTGTCTTGCCATGAAACATCTTGAATGGGATAATTGAGTGTCTATGACTACTGTCTCCACACAGTATTTTAAAGTGTTTGCGTGATACTCTGTATTAAATAATTGAGTGAACATGATTACTGTCCCTTTATAGTATCGTAAAGTGGTTTTGGTATAGTGTTATTAATTTGTAACTTTTTCCCAAAGGAATTATTTTATGAGATTACTTAGCAATTAAAAATTTGTTGGTGATTGGTTTTTTTTCCTTGAGGGTTTGGAATAAGATTCAAATTTTCATAGGGTGTCGCAGTCCTTTTAAGTCGAAATCCTTGTCCTGAATTCAAATGTTTTACTCGTGGCATGGGTTAAGAAAAGGACAAAGGTGGCAAGTGGGGCTCCAACGGCTAGAATGTGGCGAGCCGTTACCTTCATTGTATGTATATATGCACTTTGCCCATTTCTTGCATTTGTCAAGACGCAAAATAAGTTTCCTTACTTAAATTTTCATCCGTCCTTAAATTAAAATGTCGTATTTCGTTCCCCTGATTGCGGTTGTGTTTGTTGTGGTGGTTGGTTGTTATTTGGCGAGTGTTCCACAGGAAGAGGATCACCAGTACATCGTTGCAATACTAGGGCTTATTGTGCCACTTATCATTGTGGCGATTGGCGGGGAAGTTTTCTGGAAGAAGTTGTTTTCGTCTGTAGGTGTACTTGTTGTATTGCCATTTTGTTCTGGGCATTTTGATTGTTCTCATGTTGAATCCTCCGAGAAGAATTTTCAAATGTTTTACCTTCAACTTTGTTTTGTTTATGTGGGACTTAATTCCCCATGATGTATTTTAATGAATTATAGTCATTCGTAGTTTCTTTATGTATTGTCTTTAATGTGATGAATGAGTAGAATGCGTGTTCATTCAAACTTTTGTCATTACGTCGAATACCATTGAGCATATCTTTGTCGACCTAACTTATACATAGTTGATCAGGCTATGTATACCTCAGGTTTACATTGACATCCCAGTTTCCTTTATTTATTTGTTTGTGATTGTAAGCGTAGTTGGTATAGAGACTCGTAGTGTATACAAATTGTCGTGTCTCCCAAACACCTAATGAATGATGTTACGTTATATGTTGATTTGTGGTCTATTATTCCCTTGCTACTTTCTACCATACCATGTGGTCCTCTGAAAGTTTATGTTCACCTTATCTATTTATCTTACTACGTGTATATCGTTTCGTATGATGTCGTGTATTATCTATGTGTTCGTAAAATTATTATCTCAGCGCATAAGTTATTTCGAATAATTACTTTTTGTTGAAAGTTTAGGGTTTGGTTGTGATTGCTCTTGCTAGACATAACTTGTCCATTATAAATGTTTTAAATTAGTATTCCACTACGCCGCCCCTTTTCTTATCTCTCTCAAATTTCACTTTACTTACCTCTTATCCTGAATTATCGTTACTCCACCATATTAAGTTTTTCTCCTTCTTCCTCGAAACTGTCGGTTACCAATCCCCACGGAGTTTCCAGTCAAGATTTTTACTCTCGTCATGATCATAATCATCACATCACTCATTTTGCTGATCTACCAGATGTGTTTCTTTTCACGCGGTGATGTATCTGTTGTTTTAGCATTTTACATTTTTTTGTATTCCCTATATTCTGTATTTTGTTGTATTACGAACAAAAATACCATGGATTTGATTGATTAAGGCTTCGCGTTGAGTATTTTATTGTTTCATCTTCTTCGTCATAATTATATATTGGTATGTGCCCCACCTCGTATCTTGGCATGATTTAAAGTCATTACCTGGAAATCTTTCAGATGTATTTAGTATTTTATTGAGAAGGCGTTTATTGATTTGTAAATGAGAAGGATATTTTGGACTCACAAAATGTCGAATAGTGGAAGAAAGGAATTGATTTTTGTAGGGATTACTGTTTCTTGTCTGAAGTGCTGTGTATGCCCCTTTTCGAAACGATCCTTAAGTTTCATAGGGTTCATCGGAAATAGCTTCCCTATATCCGTTTTTCAGGCACATGATTGTATTCTTCATTTGTTGGGCAATGAGCATACTTGTTTTGCACTGAGCGGGATTTCGATAGTGTTATTTCCTTGACTCATTACGATGCTTGTCATTTGATTCCAACAATTATCAATGATATGTTTTCCCTTATACTGGGTAAATGTACTCAGAAACTTTTTAGGGCAGAATTGTTATTTCATTTATTATTTCATGAAAGCAAAGTACAAGTCTTTATTAATTTTCTTTCAAGCTGGGATGCATTGTTATAGAGAGTCTGGTTGTCTTTCTTACAGGCCTAGGCGGGCTAGAATTTTCTGAATTTGTTCATGATCCTCAGCACGCCTGCTCTCGGTATCAGCTACCCTTATCTGTAATATTGCGATCTCACTCTCGGCAGCTGCAAGAGAATACTGCAATTCGAAGATCAGGATCTCTTTGTCCTCGGTGTCTGCATGAAGTGTGTCAATCTCTACTTCCAGGTCCTCTAGTCTGGCCGTCACATCTTCTGGGTTGAGTTCTGATGTCTCGGATGTTGGTTTACCGTCAAAGAAGGTAATGGAATCTGGGAAGAATGACGATGATGGTGATCTGCTTCCTTTTCGAGATGGTCCAGGCGCTTGTGATATTAGTGTAGGAGCACTTAGGTTATTCATTGCTTGGGAGTGTTCTCGCCCCGTAGCAGGAGTCAAGGTCAACCCTAGCTCAGGTAATTAGGTTGCCTGAGAGGTTGGCGAGTCAATTCTTCTTGGAATGGAGTGTTCTGTGGTGGTTTCCTGTTTCGGGGAGTTGTCAGGTACGTTGCTGGAAAGTGATTGAGACATTTATCGAATGCACCCTGCATATGACAATATGGGGTTTCTTCTTTTTACTTCCTATTTCTGAGTAAGGATTAACCTTTAAGTGTTATTAACTTTTGAGGTAAGGTGTATTGCATGTTTTGAATTATTGTGCATACTTTGTCTCGAGGATATACATAGGAGTGTTGGGTTTAGGCATTCGTATGTTTCTTGTTTGGAAATTCATTCACGATTATTAGTGGTATCCTTATGTTAAGACCTGAACCGATGACTAGAAAGGATGGTAGGATTTTGGTCAATTGGTGCATATCCATAGGGTTCATATTATTATTGGCTCAGGGCTGGTGTAGTCTTTTATATCTTCCCGTAGTTTTTGACTGCTACTTGCGACTGTTGTCTCTTACTTTTACCGAGCGTGTTTTCGTTTTCGTCTCATTATGAGTTTGTTGTTCACATTTCTCGATGATGTGACATTCACCAATTATTGGTGTATTCATGCTTTTTAGTAGGTTTTTATATAATTGGAAATACTTTTAAAGGTACACCAACATAGTAGATAGTAGTATTTACAACGGTTACTACAAAGAGTCCTTGTGTAGTGATGTAACAAGTGGGTGATTAGTAAGGTGTTCAAAGTGTTTATGTAAGTGACCCTCATAAAATAGGTTAGTAAGGATGCAATTACTGATGAAATCCATAATATTATGTAAGTGACTCTTCATAGTGTGATGGTGGTTATAGGGTTAATTAGTTGGTGATAGTCATAGTAGTTTCCTTGCACTAGGATAATACAAATACGTAATCCATATGATACGTTGTTCCAAGATAGTGAATGACAATGTGTAGTCATGTTTCCCATGACAGGCAAGTGGTAATTTTTATGATATTGTGCCAAGCAGTTGTTAACGTAGCAAGTAAATAGTAATAGATAATGCGCATGCTATTCTGATATGTCCTTGGGAGCTAGTTATAGTCTAGAGTTACTAATGCAACCAAGTTCTCTATAACCAAGAGCTCTGATATCAATCTGTCACACCCCCAAATTCACTACAGCGGAAGACTGGATTTGGGATTGTGACTTCATGGCGTGAAGAGGACTTGATACGAGAGATAGACCTCTACATGCCAATATACCAATGCAGACTCTATATATTCCATAATGTAGTACACCTGAGAAAAACATTGCTAAAGTGTCAACATAAAGTTGGTGAGTTCATAGGTTTTGTTGTTTGATAATAGTGATGAACCACAAGATTTATAACCATAGCATGAAATATAGAAATCCTATATATCACAATGAAAAGTATTTACTATTGTCTAAGCTCATGACACCGAAGCGTTAACAAGTACCATCATAGATAAGCCCATGCAGATGTCCAACCCGCGACATCCGTAACTGACTCAAATGAAACTGTGTTTGCTTGACTAATGTCAGTCCAAGACAAACAGGGATGTCAATCCCGATAGATCTATCCATAACATTCGCGCTCCCTCAACCGGTCATCCGGTCAAGAAATTGACGGTTCATGATAAATTGGGCAATACAACAAGTTGGGTTGAGTAGGGACTTAGACCCAATAGTAAATCAGTAAATGTACTTGTGTTCAACTGTTAAAAATAAGCAATGTTCTCACCCCAAAAGATGATTTAAAAACAGTAAAGTAGGGGCTATGAAAACTCACCTTGTCGGTTTACCGTCGGAGATTTGGAAATGGTTTAAAGCACGTCAAATAGCGACTCACCTAAGTAATTATGACAATTTCTGAGTATTCATTCTAAGACTTAATATATGCAATGAATTATGCAAATGGTCGAAAGGGTATTGTCGTTTGTGAGTTAACGTTTTTACGTTTTCAAAGCGCTGATTAAACCGTTGGCTTTAGGGATGACTTCGCACATATAGGCATTTATGCATAATTTGATGTAATTATGTGCTTAAGGTCGCCTGGTCATATTGTTAGAAGAATACAGCTTAAGTTTCAATAATATAACTATTAGTTACCAATCATTGAATTTACTTATATATATATTCAATCTTGCTTATTTACCTACTTTAAACGTCGCTTAAGACTTGTACGAATATCTATTTTATATGTTATAGTTCAGGTGAAATCGTCTAACTTATCTTTATAAAATAAAAATAAAAATAAATTATTTACTTGAATTTAACGTACTTACGTTTCAACGTTTATAATTTAATTCACATGGCTTTTAAATCAGATTTTAACTTAATTAAGTTTTGAAAATATTTTTAGTGTTAACTAAAGTTTATGAGTCGGGATAAACTCGTTTCTTTGTTTAAAAGTTCAGTTTCCATTGATAACAATTATAAAGCGTCGTAACTTATTGTTTCTAACTTATAATCTTTAAAGTAAATATACTCGTAAAACTAACTACGCTCGTTATTAAATTGTCATAAAAAATGCCTCTTTTATTTTACAAAACTTATCAAGTGAACACAAGCAAGCACATGCCCACCTTTTCTTCTTTCTCTTTTTGCTGCCCTCCTGACGCAACAACAGAAGTTTGACAACCACATTTGTGGTGTCATTGCTTCCACTCACGCATCCTTGTTTATTTATATATGTATGCTTTCTTCTTCGCTTATATGTATGAATATATAAATTCTCTTTTTTTTACTTTACATGTTTACCTCTTAGTTAGATAACATCAGGAGGGCCCCATTTCTAGACACAAAGATGATCTCCTCGCATTATAGCAACAGTGGCAGGAACTTGCCATGGCTTGAGCGATTTCGCACAAGTTGGTGTCGAGTACGTCCGTACCAAAAAGGGTGCGTTGAAGGTGATAGGGCAGCAGCCGTTTGGTGCAAAACCATCATCTTTCACAACCGCCACATTGCGGCAGTAACAGTGGCAGTAAGCCAACTATCTCGCGCGTATGGTGGCTCGAAAAGTTTGAAATGGGTTGCAATCCGTTGGGTAGCCATGTCGTCTACTGTTGTGCAACAAAGGATGAGGCATTTTGAGGTAATGGTCCCTCGTCACTCGTCTCGTTGGTGGCCGCGGTAGGACTTGGTCTTGGTCATGAAACAAGTTTTTAACACGCATGCCCTAGTCTTACTTATCCCTAGTGCCAACGTTTCAACCGAGTATAAGTGTCAAGTCTTGCTAGTCCAAGTAGTTTGTATAGTTTTTTTTTGTTTTTTTATTTTGATACACTTGATACTAGTTTATGGCAGGTAGTATCATATTTCATGTGTAGCATGACAAAGGTTTGACGTGCAAATGCTCACCAGGAACCATGCACGGGTCGTATCATGCATGTCGCATGCTAATTCGTTTACCCTGGTTATTCATATAGTTATGCATATTGTCATCTCATACAATGTATGTTGAAAGGGTTGGCATGCGCAAGCTTATACGGATCACGCATGGGTTTTACCATGCGTGTCGTGTCTTAATCATGCAAGGCCGAGGTTCGTCAAGTTATAATATAGATGACATATTAATGAAAGATGCTAAGCCACGAGGATGACTTACCGAGGTCCTAAGTTTGTTGAAAGAAGGCGAGGAAGAAGGATGGTGGTACGGTTTGGACATGGTTGCCACCTCTTCTAAAGTTTACACCCACTTAGCTCTTGCACTCGACACAACTTGATCTTGAACGTATAGTTCACTTAGCGTTTTCAGATTTTTGTTGTAATACATTTGTTCCTGAATGGTTCTGATTTATAACCGAAGTCTTTGGTTGATCACAGATAAGTTACATGTGAATGGTCCTATGTTACTATTGAATCATAGTGGCTTTCTCTAATACTGTTAGTCATCATATCTCTTCTTTAATACTGTTAGGACATCTTACTATTAAGGCATCTCTACTATTCTTGCATTTCAACTTTGAATTTGTATCAGGTGTATGATACGTAACATACAATTGTAAGGAATCTTTCAAATGATGAAAGTAGTAGGGTAATGTTGTAAGTTTTTGTGATGATGATGTTTTATCATTATTGTATTTTGTTTTTCCATACATTTTCATATGTACACATCAGGTGCTGAATTTTTCATAGATATATATATATATGTATGGTTTATTTTGTCCTTGTTGAGTTAATATAAAGTTGTCATATTTATTAAGTTATACGTAGGCGGTTTTTATAAAGTGCTACAAGTAAATGCTCTCGTTTCACAAAGGTGAATTAAATATGATTTTTATCGTTACTCGTTCTAAAATACCCTTTTAGACACCGAGTAATAATGGTGATATTCGTGCGCAATTTAAACTTTCTATGACAAAAGTAATGTTTGACGATCATAAAATGATTTCTCGTTGAAATTATCGATAGACTTGTAAACGTGTAGTACATGACTTTTACCTAACACAAAGAGAATCTAATTTTTCTTACGGGGTGTCACAAGAATAAAAAGGTGTTTTGAAACCCTTAGACTCATTCCGCATCAAAATAGTGCCTTTCATTAATTTTGTATAATAAAGAGTGCGTAATAATCATTTTTTTTGTCATCTACTCTAATTTAGTGGTCATAATTTATTATCATATATTTATTTTGAATTTTAAAAATTAATTATTTCAATTTTAGTTTATATATCTCAAATTTTTAAACAAAGATTATTTAGTTTAATTAATCAATTTCTTTCTCTTATTTTTCTATCAAACTGATTCTCATTCCGAATCATATCTTCGTACCCAACGCACCCTAATAGTACTCATAAATGCTAATTGTTAGGCCATCAATAATTATAGACATGTGTCACATTACCCAGCTTGTAATAAAATATTATCATCCATTGCTTATATTTTGTCGTTAGGGCACTTCTAAGAGGGCACGGTATCATACCGCCCCATAGGTATCATTTATGATACATTAAGGAAAAATCGTTGTTTTTTTTTTCAAAAATTAGCACTAAATCGTAAAAATCTGTAGGTGTCCTAGGCACCCGCGGGACACCACTTGACTGACCCCGTGACTCCGAACCTGGTGATGGTGATACTTACAAAGATTTAACTTCTGGTATTAGTTGCATGTTGTCTACTTGCAAAATGAGCCGGAGATGATGATACCATGAAAATATATGCACGATGACCAATTAATAAGAAGACTATTATATATATATATATATATATAATATTAATATAATAAAAATATATATACATATATATCAAAAAGATGGGTACTAGAAAAAATTGTAGTTAGCTAGAACAGCCTAACAAAAACTCAGAAAACCAAACAGATGCCTTAATTTTTTTAGACTAAAAATTGGTTTTTCAGGAAAATATGGCATCGATATAATGTATGTAAAAAACTCAAAAACCAAACACATGCTCTAATTTTTTCAGGCTATATAAAAGATTTTTTAAGGCATTTGTTTAGTTTTTTAAGGCATCTGTTTGGTTTTTTTGGGTTTTTACAGAGAGTAAATCGAGGTCATATTTGCCTGAAAAAATAATTTTTAGCCTGAAAAAATTAGGGCATCTGTTTGGTTTTTTTAGGGTATTTGTTTGGTTTTTCTTGGTTTTCTGGGTTTTCCATCGAAATTAGGTTTTCTCATGATCTCATCCATATATATATATATATATATATATATATATATATATATAGGGATGTGTTCTAGAAAAAACAATATTTTCCTAGAAAACCTAGAAAACTCAGAAAACCAAACAGATGCCCTAATTTTTTCAAAAAAAAAATTGGTTTTTAAGGCAAATATGGCCTCGATATAATGTTTGTAAAAAACTCAAAAACCAAACAAATGCCCTAATTTTTTCAGGCTATATAAAAGATTTTTTAAGGCATCTTTTTAGTTTTTTAGGGCATCTGTTTGGTTTTTTTGGGTTTTTACATAGAGTAAATCGAGGCCATATTTGCCTGAAAAAACAATTTTTAGCCTGAAAAAATCAGGGCATCTGTTTGGTTTTTTAGGACATTCGTTTGGTTTTTCTGGGTTTTCCACCGAAATTAGGTTTTCTCATGATCCCATCCCTATATATATATATATATATGGTGAGGTTCTTTTCAGAACCAAATAAATGTACAGAACTGCGAGAACTAGCATCAACCAATCAGATTTTTTAGAATATTTATTTTTTAAATTTAATTCAAAAGGGTATATAAGTCAAATTACATTTTTTTTCTATTTGAATTTTTTTTAATAAAAAAATGTTTTTTAGTTCTTGAATTTTAGGAATTTTGTTTTTTTTATTTTTGGATTATTTTTTTCAGCATACATGTTTAAAAAGATAAGGTGCATATTTGTTTTTTTTAATTAATGATAAATGTACATTGTTTTTAGTGTATAATTGCGTAATATATTAATGTGTTTTGCTCACAAATATTTGATACAAGTTTATAAAATGAGAAACACATGTGTTTTACATGTACTGTAGTTAGAGATATGAGACTTTAGTATACACGTGCATAAGTTACAAAACTGGTCATGTTAATTTTTTTACAAGCATAAAACAAAAGATACTATACACAAAATACATGTGCACTTTTCATATTCGGCTTACTCAAGTTAAAATTACATGTGCACTCTTCATATTGCTCATCATACTCAAGTTAAAAATACATGTGCATTTGAGTTCATCCATATGCCCTTACATATACGTACTCGAGTTAGTTCATGTGCACTTGTATATCCGGCATGCACTTGTATCTTTACTCCTTACATATTTATCATAACTATCTCCTCGCTAGATAGTATGTACAAAACACATGTGCACTCTCTATATATGTCATGATCTTTATACAATGGAACACGTTGAACACCTGCAATTATAAACAATTATTATTTTTATCACAACAACTATCAAATATATATGCATCATCAGAAACACATATATGTATAGTATATAACATCCGGATGTGCCTATAAAAATTGTTTTGTTTTATATGTAAAGAACGTACCAACTAAACTAGAATATCGAGATCATGAATGGTAAAATTAAGTCTTCGCTCCGCTCAAGGTTGACCTTATTCTCAATAACACGAGTCTTGAGTTTCTGCATTAATTAAGAAAACATATATGCAGGCAATTAAACTAATATAGTCCTTTATTTAAGATCGCTGAACTAGTAATACATGTGCATCATAAAACAGATATGTATGCAAATTAAAATATAAATACACGTGCATCATTGGATGCATATGCATGCCATTATATAACTGAACTTTTAGTCTTCGTAATGAGTATACTTCACAGAATGATCATGCATTTTTATAAATAAAGAATGTTTTCTTGAGCAAAGATGCAAATTAGATACAACTGACAAGACTTCAGAATGAATTACACGTGTATTACCATCATGCCACATATCTCCAAGTACACATGTAAATATTATTATCTTTCAAACTTGTATGATCATATAAATATGATTAAAAAAGAAAAAAAAGCAAATACTAAATCTGTTAAGGACATGATGAAAAATAAAAAACAATAATTATGAAACCATTGGAAAAAGAAATACTCACTTTGCATTTAATATCGCAATCTTGTAGACCATAATCGGAAAAATAATCATGGAAGATGAGAGTAATCCCGATGGCGTCCTCCATTCGCAGATCTTGTAGACCATAATCAAAGAAACAATAATGATACTAAATGATACACGTTTCTCATAAGATCGTAAAACATTTGTAAAAGTAGCGACCGGACAAGATCCTCCTCCTCCTTGTGTGGGCGCTTGAGATAGCATCCTCCATTAGTATATTGAAGTTTTGATGGTTATACAAATCAAAGAAATTCAAATGCATAGGAGAGATTTAGATTAATCTTGGGGTGAATGAAAATTCCATAAATGTCCTTTAATTTTTGTATAATTGAACTTGAATTTATTAGTTATTACTTTTATGCCATGATTAATTATAACCATGGATCAAAAAAATAAAAGGTTAAGATTAGTTCTTGCAGTTCTGTACATTCATTTGGTTTTGAAAAGAACCTCACACTATATATATATATATATATATATATATAGAGGAAGGATAAAATAAAAAGGCAAATATTCGTGAGAAGGATAAAATGATTTTTTTTAAAGTTCTCAAAAAATTCTAAAAAAAATTCATTTAACTCAGGTATGTTGTGACATAAAAACTTTGTAAAGAAGTTTTTCTATTTTGAGTTTTTATAGTTTTTTTTAATGCGCAAAAAAATGAAATTTTGATGCACAAAAAAAATTTTGATGCACAAATTTTCGACTTGTTATAGTTTGATGACGCATAATATTTGATGCAAAAAGTCAAAGATGATTGTACAAACGATTTTTTTTTTTAAATTCGATGCACAAAAAACGATTTAATGAACAAACGTTTTTTTAATA
Source organism: Tanacetum coccineum (assembly GCA_026074375.1). NCBI lineage: Eukaryota > Viridiplantae > Streptophyta > Magnoliopsida > Asterales > Asteraceae > Tanacetum > Tanacetum coccineum. The sequence goes on from BQNB010005551.1 coordinate 44,548, forward strand.
ATGTTTTCGGCAAAAACTATCCACTTTTAGAAAAAATTCGTTTACAACTTTTTATAAGTGCCCCATACTCATACTATGATTCTTGTAGAATTTTTTCAGAATTTTTTGAGAAATTTTTAAAAAAAATAATCTTTTTATAATTTATTAACGCAATATTTGTCTTGTTATTTTATCTTTATCCTTATTTATATGGTTCGCTGATTTATTATATATTTATATCATATATTTTCATATAGATTATATTTATTATATATATAAATATAAAGATCAAATAAAAAGACAATATTCGTGAGAAGGATAAAAAAGAAACTTTTTTTAAAAGGTTCGCGAAAAATTTCTAAAAAAAATCCCATTAAATCAGGTATGGTGGTGCTAAAATTTTGTAAAAAAAGTTTTTCTAATTTTGAGTTTTTATACGTTTTTTTAATGCGCAAAAAAGAAATTTGATGCACAAAAAATTTTGATGCGCATATTTTCGACTTGTTATAGTTTGTGCGCAATTAAAATTTTGATGCAAAAAGTCAAAAGAAGGTGGGTACTAATTAATCGATTTTTTTGAACGCACAAAAAAATGATTTAATGCACAAACGTTTTTTTTTCATAATTGTTTTTCGGCAAAAACTATCCATCTTTTAGAAAAAAAACTTCCTTTACATCTTTTTCATGCATTACCAGAATTCACGATATATCTGGTTTTGAATTTTGTAAAGTTAAGTCAAGATAACATAACCTATTGAACAAAATATATTTCTGAATTGATGTTTCTTCCAATTGAAGTGTTATTTTAGCTTTTAAATCTTCAAATAGGCGATTGATGGCGTTTTCGTTCCATTTTTGTTATATGTTATATGATTTTGTTTATAATTGATTCTAGACCATCATTTAATCTAAAACAAAGCATCAATATTCTTTATTCCTTCTATTGTTTTAATCGATAACACACGCTCGGTCGATTTTCTTCTTGTAACTTTTCATCTCAAAAGTCTCTTAATAAAGTCAGTCTCATATTAACTCAACAACAAGATGAACGATCACAACATGGAGCTTTTGTCAACTCACTGTGGCCCGAAACATTATAGGCTTGACACTACAACAAAAATGTTGATTATAAACACTTTATTGTCCACATTTTCAAAAAGTAAAACTACAATTAATTAGCATTTTAAATTGTGTACAAATTTGTTACAACATATTACTGTTCTTCCAAAATTATAACAAATCCATGGCGAACTAAGAAAAAACCCCATTGCAACATAGATGGGCAAATACAAAATAGACAATGCCAAACAACTTTGAAGCGGCTACGCAACCTCCTGAAGATGGAGTTGAGAGTACAATAATTTTCTCATTAAAAAAGAAGTTACAATAATTTACAAATTACATGGTCCCACCATTAAAATTATCTATCATTCATCGCTAGTTCATTATAAAATTTAAGTAAGCATTGGTGGTGGAAATCAATTTTTGCAAAAATATTTAGAACATGTACAACTATATATTGGTGTGCACGAGTGACTGTTTTCAATATGTTGGTTAAAAATTTGGAAGATATTCATACTAAGGTTTATATCTTATTTCTGTTTATTATTTATTTAACATGATCTTTTAATCTGTATATTATTTATTTGATAGTATTTATATTAATCGGTATCAAGTTACATACTGATAGCCAAAGTAAATACTACACCAGGCCACCATTTAAATTACTCGGGAGATGGAAACAGAATTTCAGGATCACAGTTTGAAGGACTCAAATTATTCTGCTTCTGGAAGCTGTTAGTATACCTGAACCGAATCTCTTGAATTTGCTGCTTATTACTACTGCCCAGTCTTTGAACGCATATAATGGTACCAGAGAAGCCACCATTAATCATCGTAACTGCAGCTTGTATGTCTACTAGTTTGTAGGTATTATAGATAGTTGGTGTTATCTTTTGAGCGGCAAGTTTTGCTTTAAGTCCTTGGCCAACATCTTTATGCAATTGTAAACTCTTCTCATAGTATTCACGCAACCAGAATATTTTCCATGCTTGTTCCACTCTGCCTGCCAAAATGCTAAATTTACACTTATGCTCTGCTGTTTACTCTTTAAATTTGGCCAGTTCTTGTTCAATTCCGAAGCTAAGGTAGCTATCTGCATTAAGAATAATAATTTCATAATTAAATTGGAAGGAATCAACATACTATACAAGTCTGTAGTATTTACCTTATTAGCATCAAAAGGTTCAGTTGATGGTGCACCATTAGGTTCTGGCCACAAACCATGAATTGTAAATTCAGTTGGCACTGGTTTGATCTGACAAGTGACACCTGATTTTCCACTGCAAACCCCAGGTGGCCATTGCGCCGCTAGTATGTAAGACGTCACTTGAGGTGGTGGTGGTGGAGGTGCTCGTGGTGGTGGTGGTGGTGCTCGTTGAACTGAGCTTAAATAGTTTAGAGGAGAGTTAGGAAGTGAATTGGAAGAATCCCAGTAAACATATTTCAGAAGAATGGCAAATGCCAGTATCAAGACACAATGGATAATTCTCATCTTTGTGTGGATTTTTTGTGTCGATGAACATCTATATATATGCATACTATATGTTAACTTTATTTGATAAAGAATATAAAACACAGTGAGGCCACCGAACTGTGTATCAGCTGCTTTATTTATTTTTGCCCCTTAGGTGACAATATTTTATTGTTCAACTAATAGGTATGTCAACATAACTAAAGAAAAGAAGGTACTATTGGGGTCAAACTTCAGTTTGGTAGGTATTGGTGTGGAGCTTGAGGCTCGACAAGTTGTTATTGATTTCTTTTATTTTTTCTTTTCTAGTTTATCCAATAACCTTCAAAAAACATTAGGATAAAGATGATAGGTAGAAGATAAAGAAAAAATGATACCATACGAGAAGAGGTGGAGAAGACCAAATGTTCAAGGTTTTTAAAGTTTTTTTGTAATTTCTCTATTAATTTTGTTGTATTATTCTAATTAGTGCCAACTTGTCAGCGACATCAGTGACTTCACACCGTCGTGGGTGGAAAATCACTTGTGATAGCCGTTCTACACATCAACTTTTAATTTTAACATCTTAAGGCAATCTGATGGCTTAACTAGTGACTTCACGGAATAAGTTGCGCGAAGTATGTCACGACAGCCCGGCTCATATAAGATTTCATTTATATGCATAATATCACATATAAGGTTCCAAGTAATTATTTGTAGACCCCAATAATCGCGACGAGAGCAATCAACTGAAGTAATATCAAATATATTAAATTTACAACCAAATTTTAGTCATAGATACTACAAAATCTTGACGCCGCCAGCCAGACAACCAAGCCTTCTATTGTATGCTTATTCCTTTGGTTTCAGTTTCAGGGAAGCACTGCAGAAGTGAGAAGGAGTAACACGTGAATTTCTTGAATTCCTACATCCATAGGTAAAATAGGAAAGGAGCATATACTAATCTATTAATACAATACCGCTTTCCTGTAATTCAGTGGGTGGTGGTCCATCGTAAAAAAGATAGCCAAGGTATGCGTCACAAACTGCACAAGGAGTAGAAGCTGTAACAAACTACTGGTGGATGTTCTAGTAGTTTTTCTTCATTAGTTTATGTTCGATTAGTTGAAGCGGTAATGGAAAGGCACATGATTTAGCTAGTTGGGAAAACTCCCATCTAGCCATGGGTCCTTATCCAAGTTAGGTCTATGAGTCTGTAGAACCTTTTTTGAAGCTTTAATATATGATTCTCGTTTTAACAAAAAAATAAAAAATAAAAAATTATGCACAATGCAGTTGATGTAGAAACAAGTTGTTATTTCATTATGGTAGGTACATTCACAGAATCATAAATTGCCAATGAAGAATAAAACTCACAAGATGCTTGTGTAACTACAACATAAGTTTCTCTTAAAAACAACCAATTACTCTGTTTTACATTCACTTTCTTGCTTACAAAGTTACAAATAATGGTGTTCCTACTCTATTATTTGTTTGGTAATTAGTTGTTCTTCATCTTTTGTTTGTGCTGTTGTTTACCTATAAATAAATAGATTTTAAGTTCCAGAGACTTGTCTTCTTAACAAAGCATCAAACCACCTCTCTGTTAAAAGTTACAATTACAAATCACTAGTTGTGGACTTGAAGTACATTCTCTTCAATATAGCGACAATAGTACAAAATTTCAGTTTTTACTACAATTGCTACTTACGAAACCCTGCTAAAGATAGATCATATACCACTTATAGTAATATAATTGTCAAAAAATACCGTATATTACTAAATTCTATACTATAAGAGAATAAATATAGAAAAATTTTCTCATAATCAAAAGAGTTTCTATGTTAAGCATTTTTTTTCATTGTTTAGATTAGACCATTTCTAATACTCCATTCGTCTCAAAATAAGTGTCCAGTCTGACTTTTTAGAGTCAAACTGGTTCAACTTTGACCTTAAATAAATTCTTTTGTGTTATATAATACTTGATGAAAATTATACCAATGTAATATACACTTAAAACCCAACCCATTCATATATTTTGCATCAAATATTATATAACATATACAAAGATACGTAAGGTCAAAATTAAACCAGATTGATTCTGAAAAGTTAAACTGGACACTTATTTTGAGACGGAAGTAGTAGTAAAAAGGTTTTAAGAGTGCCACATAGGAGAGAGCGCTTTAGGGTAAACTTAATGATAAAAATGATTTATACATTTAGGGTAACCAATAGTTGGATTTAATTAAATCAAATTTTAATTAATTAATATTAAAAAATATATATATAGCCCACAATAAAATAATAACTAATTAGTAATTAACAAGATAGTCATAGGTGTCACTTTTAACTAGCTAGCAAATTTGCTAGCTTACTAAAAACTTTCACATCTAAAAGTGTACTAAAAGTGACCATTGGAAGTCATTGTTACTAAGCGACCATTGGAAATACTCTTTGTAAATATAGGAAAACATACCTATAAAATCAATCATAATAATATGGGACAAGTTATACAAATCCCCCCCCCCCCCCCCTCCTCCTCCCCAAAAAAAGGCAAATGATACGCCACCATGTTTTTTCCGTTTTTTCTGTTTTTTTGTTTTTTTTTTAATTTTGTTTATATTAAAAAACTATAAACCTAAAAGTGTGGAAAATAAAATATAAAGTTTAACAAGTCAAAATCTTAAAACAGTTAAAAAATACGGAAGCGAAACTCGTAAAAAACTGTGTTGTGTGATGAAAATTTTTCCGTTCTTCTGTTTCTGCCCCAAGGACAACACAATTCGGGGAGAGTTAAGCTAGAGGCTCACACAAAAACAAGCGCTTCTCGGGAGGCAACCCGTATTATCTATCTATTAGTAGTAATAATAATATAGTTTAGTAGTAATAATATATTAGTTTAGTAGTAATAATGAATAAGTGTGGGGGAGTGCTTCTCTCCATGTTGTGTTTCTTAGTTATCTGTTTTTTGCTTGCAGGATTCCCTATAAACGTGAAGACCACCATGCTTGTTTTTAATCCTCCAATCACTCGGTCTCCGATCATCTTCATGTTTATTTCTAGGGAATTTTTCAATCCCGTTATATATACATATATATATATATATATAGTCATTTTATTTCCAGCACCAATCTTAATACGAGAACTGACATAACTCTTTTAGACCAATGAGATTTTTTTTACCACTATATATTTTTATTTAATTCAAAAGGCTATAATGGTAAAAGACATTTTATATTATTTTGAGTTTTTTTTTAAATCCCGTTTTTTTAAATTCCTTAATTTTTGAAATTATTATTTTTTATTTTTTTGTTTTATTTTTTTAAAAATTCTCTTAACTATCAAAATTCAAAAACTAAATTTTTAATTTTTTTCGAAAATTTTCATGTTTTGAAAAAAGGTGAATATATGTTTTTTTACAAATAATATGAATTTACATGTGTTTCATGTTTACAATTGTTTAAACTTTTCTATCAACATCTATGTTTTTAGAATAGGTGCATATATATTTTTTTTAAATAATCTAAATTTATAACAAAACAAAAAACAGATTTGTTACACAAAAAATTCGATATCAATTGAAATACAATTAAAATACAAATTTGTAAAACACAAAAAATACATGGATCTAATCGATCGATACACGTGTGCACTAATAATATTTAACGCAAACGGACATATGTGCACATGACATGTATTTGAAGTTTCTCATCATATTTTTTGAAACATGTGTGCACGCTTTCAAGAACATACATGCACGACTTCAAAGAACATATTTGCACTTCTAGTTTTGCATCAAATTCTTTGCGCCTTCAATGAATATACATGCACCCTTTATAAATCGTATTTCTTCAAATGCCGCATATTAATTTCATCCAAATTACAACACTATAAGCAAAAAAATAAGTCTGATGCCATATTTTGCTAGAACATGTGCACGCCTTAAAAAAATATGCACGCCTTAAAAAAATATGCACGCCCTCCAAAAACATACTTGCATGTCTTCTAAGAACATACATGCACGCCTTCAAAAACATATTTGTACTTCCAGTTTGTCATCAAATTGTTTATAACATATGCGCACGCCTTGAAATAACATATTTGTACTTTTAGTTTTTCTTCAAATTCTTTATAACATATGCGCACGCTTTCAAATAACATATTTGTTTCATTTTGTATCACGACTACAAGAAAAGAAAGAATAATTTAATTATCTAAAATCAAAAGCATAATAAAAAATCAATCACTTCTTGTCAATTAAGAAAACTTAATGAAAATAACAGATGAACAAAAAATAAAATCTAATACGAGCAAACAAATTATTCATCTACCATGTATATCATGAGAAGCCATTTATATTTAAAAAAAAGCTCATGCCCACATTTAGTACAGATGAGGAACTTTCTTTAACAAAAGTTGAAGACAAACATCTTAGCATCTTGATAATATAGACTCAAGACTTCAACATCTTTTTATTCCTAAGCTTAAGTAAAACTTATGAAATTAGTGAATACTACCAAACTATATCTATTTGTAATAGGGATGACTATGGGTACCGAGAAAACGGGCCTACACCTAAACCATAATACCGGTATTGATCCGAAATGGTACCGGTTCATAATACTCAGTAAGGTATCGGATTACCAAACGAGCATAAAAATAACCACTTGTTCAGTTTGTCTTACAACAAAGTATCCTATATATGCGTTTTTTGGTGTGCATTGGATTAGCATGTTTTTTAGTTGCAAAAATATTAAACTATAAATAAATGTGACCTAGTTCCATTTTGTCATACTAACCGATGATAATGTCGATTATAAGAGTAGACCTATATATAAACTTACTGTGATCATGATGTTTAGTTGCAAAAATATTAGACTATAAACTAACTTTTAACTGACATGTAAATGACACTTCATATATCCTATCTAGTTCATATACCAACCTTCATATACATGTACAAATACTTATTAACATGCTAATCATATTCAAATATCTTTCTACTATTTCCAATATCTTTCTATTATTTCCAACATCTTTCACTTCATTTTATATGATTATCTAAACCCTTTTTAGTTCATGAACATCATGTACTCAAAAGTTCTGAACAAAAGTAGTACACCTCCTTGCGGTACTTTTTAGATGATAAATATATCTTGTTTCCTATTCAACTAAAAACATAACAAAACTTACCTTTACAAATTTTCAAAAGAAACAACACATCTACCGGGCAACAAAAGCAAGTTGGGTGGCGACGGCATCACAAATTCAAACAACGGTGGAATCCCGACGGAAAATTTTCCGGCAACACAAGCAGATCTGAAAAAAAATCTGTTAACAATATTAAAATCTAGAAAAGTTACATAAACTCATATCTGAAAGGAAATATATAGATAAATCTATGAAAAAAAACCATGAAAACTTGAAATAAATATAAATTTAACAAATACTAACAACTTGATAACAATATTTACATGATTAATTTTATAACAATTATTAACAACAATAAAAATAAAGAATAAAGTGACAATAGCATGTACTAGTTTGATGGAGAGGATGCTAGGTTTTTATTCAAGAAAGAGGAAAGTGAAAATTGTTAATTTGTAACTCATTCCATTTATTAATTGTAGGTGACGTAAGTTACCCATTATACCCTTCTGAAAATTTTCAAATATTGATTGATTTCAACTTTATTACGATTATGCCATCATTAATAAGTACCCTTGATTAAACAATCTAACGGTCTAACGAGAGTTTTCGCAGGTCTTGCACTTAAATTGGTTCTGAAAATAAAGTTACACCATATATATATATATATATATATATATATATATAGTGAGACTTTCTTTTCAGAACCATTCTTAGTGCGAGAACTGACAGAACCACCAAAAACATGCATGCACGCCTTCAATAATTGTATTTTTGCACATATGTTCTAAAAACAACATATATGTTTTAAAAAAACATAGTTGTTCTAAAGAATTTGATAAGAAATTGGAAATACAAAATTTTTCTTTAAAGGTGTGCATGTATGTTCTTATAAGGTGTGCAACAACAATATTGCGGCCGTGTGTAAGGTTTTTGTGAAAGAAGAGGAAGATTTCATGATGATACTGAAGAACATAGGTGGATTCTTACGATTATTGATGATTTTCATGTATTTTTTTATTTTTAAAAGGCGTGCATGTATGTTTTTGGTGGTTCTGTCAGTTCTCGCACTAAGAATGGTTCTGAAAAGAAAGCCCCCTATATATATATATATATATATTAAAACCATAAAAACCAAAAAGATTTTTCATTTTCTAAACTTTTTATGAAAACAAAATACAAAAATATAAAATTCAGAAAACCAAAGAAAAAAATAAAAAATGAGAAAATATAAAAATAGGTAATAAAGGCATGTCTTCTGAAAATCGATAACATTTACGGTCTTAGAAATGTCATTCAATAATGATAAGAGGCTGTAAATAAAGTTCGAGCATAAGTTACAAATGTTTTCAAAACATGTCAAATGGCTTGCTATTATTTCAAATAGTAACCCAGACATCATCTTAAAGGCAAGTATTCCGTCAAAAAGGAAACTTGACCTCTCAACGGGAATTTATTCTCGGGCATGGTCTACTTTATGACCATGTTTCCTAATTAACAAGGAAAAATGCTTTGAATACACATTAAATGAAACTTAAAATTACTATAATTAAATGAGCATTAATGCATTTTCTTTTTATTTAAAAAAGTTTGTGTGGTAAATAAATACACTGTAAACCATTGCCCGGTGGGTCAAGTTAGCAAAACCCATACAAAAAAATAAAAACACACAAAATAAAACAAACATCACCCTTGCGCTGGTAAATTGGCGCACTAACTTCCCGAGGCAGAACGGACTCATCTTTCACCAAAGGGTGTAACTCCCTTTAGTGTTCACCATACCGACCAGCTAGAGTATATATAATCATTTTTACTTGGTGATTCGGTTAATATCAAATAACCAAACACCCTCTCCTCCCCTTTGTTTGTTGATCGACCGTGAGCACAAACCCCAAGGAACGGATCAAACACTTTGAGTGTTCGATTTATTGGTATTTGATATGCGTACTTTATCGTGGTTCTAAGCCTAGCATCTATAGGTGGGTCATTAACACGTTAGTGTGGATACTGATTTAGCCTGTTTTACTTTTGGACTGTGTCTTTGTTAATGTGGTATTGCTCGACGTGGGGTATTTGTCACCAAGGAGGATTCGTTCGTTCGTGATTTGCTGAGTAGTAACAAGGTATGTGATTTATGTTATTGTACATCCTTAATTGACTATTGGTGTATTTGGAGTAAACTAAAGGGATAATTACTTGAAAATGTATCATACTTGTCACTTTTTGTTATTGTGTGTACTGAACTTTTTATTTTCTTATTGTGTGTATTAAACTTTCAAATTTTGATCATTGTGTGTAATTTGTGACCATTTTACCCTTGCTTTTTCAAATTTCGAAGGGCAAAATGGTCATTTTACATGGCATAATAGTTACAAAATACACATAATGATCGAAATTTGAAAGTTCAGTACACACAATAAGAAAAAAATAGTTGAGTACACACAATAACAAAAAGTGACAAGCATAATACATTTTCAAGCAATTAACCCTAAACTAAAAGTGTAAAAGTAATTTCTTAAAGTCTTCCGCTCTATTGTTTTATCTGATAAACACTACTGTATTTTTTTTTTGTTATGAACTAGCAAATTGTTTTGAAATTACTGCCTGATACACTCATGGTTTTCCAACAGATATAGCATTTTTAAGATCTTAAGTGTCAGTTGTAAAATTTGCTTGGGCTACAGTAGATGAAACAAATGTTATATTATCAGTATTAATCGATTTGTTTTTCAAAGTTAAGGAATCATATAAAGTACTAACATTGGATGGATGGTTTAAAATCTAATGAATTGATACTTTACTTATAATATATAATCCGTCTTTTTAGAAAAGCTAAGAAATCAAAATTTACTAACTCAACTCTTTACGCAATTTCCTACCCTCTTAGTATTTGGTTGTCACAACACTTTAAATGTATGATCGTTAGTATTTTTCATTTGGTTTCCCGTAGCTTTCCCCCTTCCGCACACCATATAAACATCATCATTCTCGCATGTAAAAGAGACAACAAACTCTCCAAAGAAATAAAGATTTAACGTATCTATTTATATTTAATTAATGTTAAAGATGTAAAAAATATAACCTCAACATAAATAAACCTACTAAAAATGTAAAAAAAAACAAAAAATTAATAAAATATAACAAAATGTATTTTGACTTAAAGAGCACAAAATTTTTAAAAATATGTGAACATTAGATATAATAAAAATTAAATTGATAAAAAAATAAATTTCCAATTGAAAATAAAGGTGATTTTTTAATCAAAGGTGACACAAATCAACCTATGAAGTATTCCCAAAAATGATATGGATGGTCAAGATTGCAACCTCCTTATCTAATTTTTAATGGGTCTTACATTATAAATGATTTAATAAAAGTAATATATAATATATAAAAATATATAAATATATATCTATATATATAATATAGATAATATATATATAATATATATCTTATATATATACTCCGTTCCGTTCTTTTATAGAAATTCAAAAAATCATATAAAGTACTACAGTAACATTTGATGATTTAAAATCTAAAGAATTGATACTTTACTTCTAATATATAATCAATCTTTTTTAAAGTTTAGAAATATTATAAACTCTTACATGAAGATAGGAATGATTCCATAAAGTTTGATGTTGTATATAATAGCTTCCCGCATGTCTACCCTTCACATACTTCCTACTCTTTTTTTCATTCCTAAATCATTAGTTTGATCTTGTGTTTGTAGAATGATAGAAAACCCTTCCAGTTATGATTTAGTATTGACCACTATTTATAGTGGTAAAACCCTAATACCCTAAACCCACAAACGGGCTTGGGCCTATTTATTCACTAATACAAAGATAAATATGCCTTTGGGCAGGCACTAATCTGCTGACATCCCCCGAGTTTGAGCGGGATATGAACGAACACTCATCCCTGTCAAGAAACTCATCAAATAAAGCCTGTAGGTAGACCATTGGTGAAGATCTCCCGCATACTGGTAACGAAGTGGACATGAAAAGAACCGTATGTGACCAGTGGTAACCAATTCACGACAAAGTGAAAGTCAATCTCAATATGCTTCTGCGCTGATTTGCACTGGATTATAAAGAGATAGACAGCACTCCAATGTTATCACAATAATCAATATCCGCTGTAGGCAGATGGTGTATGAAGCTACGAAAAAGATTGCGCAACCAGAAAGGTCCGCGCTACTGCCATTGGCAACACCCTATACTCTGCCTCCGCACTAGATTCGAGAAGAGTAAATTGTCGTTTGGATATACCAAGATAAAAGATTTTGCCAAGAAACAACATAATAGCTATGAAGTAGAGCGTCGTGTAGTGGGACAACCACCCATTCCACATCTGAATAACAACTAAAGAGGATGACGAAGATGAATAAAGCTGTAAAACCCAGAAGTCAAATGTACCATGGACATATCGCAATATCCGCTTGAGAGCATAGAAATGAGAGCTCTCTCGAGAACATGCATAAAGAGACAAACCTGCTGAACGGCATAAGAGATGTCAGGCCATGTAAAGGTCAAATACTGTAGAGCCCCTGCAAGCCTGCGATATAGTGTAGGATCAGAAATAGGATCACCAATAGCAGCAAGCTTGGAATCCGTGTCAACAGGAGTACAACACGGATTACAAGGTAAGCATACAACACCGCACCAAGTACCTTTATGGCATACTTCTGTTGAGATAAAAACATCCCAGAAGTATTACAGTCACGAAAACACCAGAAAGTAATTAAGCGTGCCCAATGTCAGTCATAGAAAATTCTGAATGAGTGAATCAAAGATGCGCAAAAGCAAAGCTGTAGAAATCAGTCAACACAATATCGTCGAACATATAATAGCAAGTAGGCATATAGGCACCCCTGTCTGTAAATAAAAATTGATGATTCAGCAATCGACTTGGAAAAACAACCCGAGCAACATTAGGCAGCAAAACACTGAAACCAAGCCCGAGGGGCCTGTTTAAAGCCTAAAGTGATCGTTTGTAAAATAAACATGATTAGGATGCCGCGACATCTCGAAAACTAAGAGGTTGAGTATGGACAGTCTAGATAATGATCATTCCAAAAAGGCATACCTGACAATCGAGCTACTGAACTGGCCCATCGTCGAGAAAAGCAAACTGAGCACCAAACGAAAAGTGGCCTGCTTTTAACAACCGGACTAAAAAAAGACTCAACCACGCTATACCTATAATTTGAGGCCGCCATCGCCACATAGTCGAGCCTGAATCGATACAGACAGCCACTGCATTTATGCTTGTTGCCTACAGAGCCATAAGGACCGAACCATGTTCGCATAAGTCCTTGATGGTCTCAGGACAAGAACCCAAGTAATTATTTTTAATTACAGCATTCAATTCATCAAGCATATGCACAGATACCAATTTGGGTCACTAAACGCATTATGAATCCGACAAAGAGAATAGTGGAACTGGTAGAGACCTTTAAAGAGTACCTTTAGATGGGGCGATAAGACCTACACGATAGCGATTACATGGAGATGAGTATAGTATGGGATTGGAGAATGAGTTTGAGGTAAACCGAGCATGTAAAGAGTGAGTTGAAGTCGGTTTCTCTTAGGGGGGGGGGGGGGCGGGGGGGGGGGGAGGGTGGGGGGGAGGGGAGAGTTATGGTTAGTGCGAATTTAGAAGTGGGTCCTTTGTATAGTGGGTTGAGTAGGAGAGGATATTTGTGTGTGGGGAGGTGTTATGATGGAGGTTGTATAATTCGGTGTTGACTATATAGTAAGTGTTTTGTTTCTAGATGAATATATAAGTATAGTAAGAAGTGTTTGATGCGAATATATTCAGGAGGAATTGTCTTAAAATGAATAGAAAGGTGGTTCATAAGAGTCATATACCCATACGAAAAACGTCTCATCAAATGTCACATGACGAGATAAGATAATTTTATTCCGTATTCAAGTCCAGAACAGAAAATCCGATATCACCGAGATTATCAGATAATCCAAGGAAAAATTGCAGGTGGTGGCGCGTGGTTCAAGTTTGTGATTGGTTTGATTTAGGGATAGCAAAGACAACCAAAAACATGAGATCGCATAGCTAGGTAGAGGTCTTGAAAACACGGGAGGAGGGATTTCATTATTTATGGCGCTGGAGGGTAAAAGGTTTAAGAGATATGCAGCCATGTGAAGTGCTTCAACCCAAAAAGTGGGTGGTAGTGGCTTGAAGTAGTAAGGTACGGATGATGTAGTTTAATGATACGTATAAACGTGCAGATTTCCATTTGTTGTGACGTTTAGGGCAATAGAAGCGAATGTTTATACATTTGACGCAAATAAATGGAGTAGGGCCATTGTATGTCAACATCTCATCCATGTTCACATTGCAACAATATAAAGTTATTTGAATTGGTTTTTCTTGAACACAAGCACGAAAATGAATAAATTTTTGGACAATGCATCAATTTAGATTTCTTAAAGGATAAACCCATAAATAATGTGAAAAATGGTCAAGAAATAAAACATAATATTTAATACCCGAAACACTTGTAATTGGAGATGTCCATAGATCTGAATGAATAATATCAAAAGGAGACTTAACAATCGTTTTTGAGAGTGAAAAAGGGAGTCGCATGTGTTTGCCAAGCTGACACGCATGACAAAGCACGGGAGACTTTGTTTTATTACATGAAATTAAATTATTAGAAACTAACGAACATAGCACTTCACTTCCCGGATGACCAAGTCGAGTGGTTGCGCACTTTTGCTGCTAAAACAGAAAACGTTGAGTACGACGGAGACGTGACCAGGATAAAGGATCACCCATGCAGTCCATCTGAGTAAATATCAACGGGTCCATAAATCCAGTATCCATGTTCCAATTTGAGTTAGCCGGATCCTATAAGGTCAAAGTATTAAAAGCATGTGGCAGTTGAGTCTCTTGACTAGTCGAACCCGAGGATGCAGATTGGTTTTGTATAGCAGCCGAGTAGAGGGCCTGCTGGTGGCCATTGAACCCGAACGTAGGCTCTGATACCATGTAGAATGATAGAAAACCCTTTCAGTTATGATTTATTATTGACCACTATTTATAGTGGTAAAACCCTAATACCCTAAACCCACAAACGGGCTTGGGCCTATTTATTCACTAATACAAAGATAAATATGCCTTTGGGCCATGAAGACTAATCCGCTAACAGTGTTTTCCTTATTCCCCTTTTCAAATCTTGAAAACAATACATAATGTTTGAGCATGAACACCCATTGAGTCTCATAGATTTGTGGTCGAAAAATGAACCCAATGATGAAGAGACTGATGAAGATGATGATGACGATGACGACATGGATTTCACAAAACAAGACTTCCGGTCTCAATGTTCTCTGTGTGCCAAAGAAATCAACTGGTTTCATAGGTATTACTACAAGTGTGATCAGTGTCAATACTCGATCCATAAATTCTGCACAGAGCTTCCAGAAACGTTGCAGCACCCTTACCACGTTTGTCATCATCATCATCTTATTCTTGACCGATGAAGGACATACAGCTGGAACTGCGATATATGCAGAGCCAGGCATACACAACATGAGCCGTTATATCGTTGCCCTGAATGTTATTTTTACATTGATTTGCATTGTGCTACAAGATATCTAAAAACTAACATCATTCATCACCCTAGCCATGTACACCCACTCGTTTGTGTAGTTGAAGAAATTATATGTAAGTGTGATGCGTGTGGGAAGAAACATGAAGGGATCTTTTATCAATGTGCTACTTGTCCAATCCCGTTACTCCACAGTGATTGTGCATTCCTACCCAAAAACTTGTCAATCCAACAAACTACAAATGATATTCACTCCCATACTCACCCACTCACCCTCGCTTATTCATTTTCTCCTGATAATAATGTATTAAGTTCAGGATATACTCGGTGTAGGGTATGCAATCATTCTTTTTATAATAAGTGTCTATGGATTTATAAATGCGACAGTTGCAGATACTATTCTCATCTAGATTGTGCAACAGCTAGACACGAGCCGTTCATGTCCATCCTCATATCTCCAGGTAAGACTACTACACTCCATATCCAATTAACACTCTATTACTACTAATGACACACACGAAAGTGTCACTGGTGACATTTTCCAAAAGAGTAGTAAAATATCTTTTTTACTACTTAAACGTTATAAAAACTGTGACTAGACGGTATAAATCTTAGATTTTATCTGAATTTTTATCCACTAAAAGCACTATCATTTAATTAGGTTACTCAAGTTTCATATTACTTTTAGTAGTTTTTAACTAGTTACTAGAAATCAAGTGATGTAAATCAGTAAATTTAACACTAATAAAACTACATTACATGTTGGTGAACTTTTTTACTAGAAACTTGTCACGGTAGGAAAATTTTGAAAGAAAAATCAAAACCTTGAACAATCAACAAGTTTAATAAGTGTTTCATTTGATTTAATCAGTTCAGAAGTTACGAAAAATTCACCTCATTGATGTCACAAAATTAAAAAAATTCAAAAATAGTCAAAATCGAATCCGGCAGTCTCTATCTAGCAAATTTTAGTTAATAGGTAAAACTCATACTAGAATTTTACTTGTATTCTTAAATTATTTCTTTATTTTAGGCGGTACAATCATTTTCATTTAGTGATTGAGTTTTATATTGTTCATCAGGTATGGGAAAACTCCTTAAAAACTTTAAAGATGATGATTATCCTCATCTTGTTCATCTTCCGTTTCCGGATCAAACTATGAACTTAATAAAACACTTATTTTCTAAAGAAATTGAGTCTGGTAGGTCGGAAACTAATGAGGCGAGGCAAACACACATTAGTCATCAGCATCCACTAATTCTCGTGGATACTACAGAACCAACAACCTCAACACTTTCATGTCATAACCCAATGAAAAAGGTTGAACTTATATGCAACGGATGTTTGAGGCCAATTATGGATTCGCCATTTTACACATGTGCCGATGAGGATGAGCATCATTGCAACTTTGCACTCAATGCATGGTGCACCCGATTGCCTTCTGAAATTAAAGACTACCCAGGTCACCCACAACATACCCTTTTTTTCTTGCCAAAGGTTCCTTATATGCCTTTTGGCGTGTTCGAATGTGATGTTTGCAAAATCGGTTGCAATGGATTTGTATATCGTTGTGTCAAATGTGAATATAATGTTGATGTTTGTTGTGCGTTTATACCTGACAACATCACTCATAAGGCCCATCCAGATCACCTCCTCACAAGAGTTACCAAAAGATTTCTCAAAGATGTATGTCGTTTGTGTTCATATATAATCTGGGAAGGCCGGTTTTCATTCAGTTGTCAAGATTGTGGTTTTCATCTACATCCTGGTTGTGCTTTGTTATTGAGCGAGACAATTAGACACAAGTTTGACAAACACCCTTTGAAGTTGAGTTACTTTCCAATTGAGAACCATAAGGGTGATTACTTTTGTGAAATTTGCGAGGAGGAATTTATTCCAGAGCTGGGATGTTTCTATCATTGTCAAAAGTGTGTCCACTCTATGCATCCTGCCTGTTCTTTGTCTATATTTCGGCACAAAAATCCCGTTCCTAACTATAATTTATTTATTAGCAAGTATGTGAATATAAAGTTTGGGGGCCTACTTAATAGTGAATCACACCCGCACCCTCTTTCATTTGTTCAAGGGCTTAGGAGTGATGGTGGATGTGCAAAATGTGGTTATAAATTGGACTATGATATGATCCTTAGGTGTCAACAATGTCAGTTTGCGGTTCACTACGATTGTTCAAAGCGAGTGGACACCTTTTTTTAGGATTTAGCCTCGCTTATTTATCTTCTCTAGTCTGTATCTTAGCACTTATATAATGATTTTTTTAACCATGGTAAATTAGGTCATAAACTTACAACAATCGCTTCAACTATCTCTTCAAACCCTTTTTGGTCTCAGCGATTGACTCTCTTTGTTTCAGGTTCCTTTTAGCCTCTCGAACTATTTATCACTTTATTTATGTATTTATGATACAAATAATTTTTGACATTCATGACTCCAAGTATGTTTAATTCATATATCAATTTAGTTCTTATAAAGTAAATTAAGGAGTATTTATTCAAGGGGTGTTTGTATTAGCTTATTTATCGGACTTACGGGCTAATTTGAAATTGAAAAAGCTCGTAAGCTTAATTTCCAGCTTATGAGCTTATCAAAAAGAGCTTATGGCCTTAAACAATTAGTATACACATTTATAAGTGTGAAGTTTTTTCTTAATATATTTTTACACACTTAGAAATAGTTTGATGACCTTATAAGGGGATAAGGTCTGAGCTAATGAGCTTTTCCGGATTTACATTAGCTCATAAGCGAAAAATAAGGAAACACAAACACCCCCTAGTGTTTGGATTTGCTTATTTTTTACAAAATGAAATAATATTGAATTAAACTTATTGAATTAAATCTATCTATAAGGTCATCAAACTATTTTTATATAAAGAACACCCACCAACAAGTGTTTGATATAATGTCACAAAAACTAGGCGTTCTTGTTGATACAGGAACATAAATGTTACAGTAGTAGTAAATACATTCTAACATGTTTTTGATAGTCTGAGACATTAATTGGCCATTTTTGTCATGTTTTTTTCCCGCTATTTTTCGACCCTTTACTAGGAAACTTAACTTACGCACAAAGGGTATTTAACATTATAGAAACGCGTAACTTATTCGTGTACAATGTAATGATTAAAGGGTATGTCAAAAAACAGGTTTTTAAAAAAGGGTTTTTTTTTGTTTGAGCAAATGTGCGTTTTTGATGGGATCAAACCGGATAATTATACTTATCCGTTTGTTTTTAAGGCGATTGGGGGGTTAAGGGATGGAAAAATGGGTGGGAAAGTTCATGGGTCTGTTTTGAAATGTGGTGATGTGTCTGATTGTTACGTTTGTAACTCGGTTATGGATGAGAAAAGTTCCACAAGGAACACTCCCAAAAAAGTATAAACCATTCGATCTAGGCCGTTCATTTCAAAACCAATCCTATGGTTGAGATATAATAAGATGGACATTTTAGTAATTTCGTAATTTCCCTAATACAATTCACAGGGGTCACTTTATTCTCTTTCATTTCCACCTACCCACCCACACACACACACATTCCCGTTAGAAACACACACACACCTATCCACCCAACCACCGTCGTCGCACCCCACCGCTCTCATTCACCACCTTCGGTCGCACCCCACCCCACCTGTTACAAACACACACACTCCAAACCAAGTATAGCTACTCCAACTACGGGATATAAAAAGTTATGGCTTCATTTTATTCATTTACAAATCTGTTTATTATTTTATTTTTCATGTTATATGATGTGTATGTATTGATGACGTGGCTATGTATGTGTGTGTAGAATTTCTTTCCAGCGATGAAGAAGATCGTAGGGCCGAGATCACGATCTGTTGATGTTATTTTTGGGTGCCTTAAAGTTGGCATGTCTGGTATAGTTAATTTTATTTTATTTTATTTATAAATTTTATTATTTACTATGTAGTTTGTATTTTTGGGTGCCTTAAACACCACATAAAGATCACGATCTGTTGATGTTATTTTTGGGTGCCGAGATCACGATCTGTTGATGTTAATAGTATGATGTATGATGTCAGATTTGTATTTGTGTTCTTGAAAGAGTTATAGTTAGTTTTAGCTAGGAATTCTTCTTGTTATTTGGTATTTCGATATGATAACTGTTTCATAGGAGTAATTGATTTTGGTGATTTTTAAAGCTAGAGTTATATGATACAGAATAATTGATTTTGTTGCGGATTTAATTATTGTTTCGAACTTAATATCTTTTACCTCCAGGTTATGCTCGATACAGTTGGTGCTGAGATGCAGGTTGTAAACAAGAGTGAGAAGGCCATTTCCCTTCAACAGGATGATAATGTTATCCTCACCCAGGAAGCTATTTCTCAAGTACTACCAATCAACTTTGATGGACTTGCTAAGGTGAGAATTTCACTTCATTAACTGATGCCAGCCATGTAACTAGGAAACGATACTAACCTGTAGCTTAATGAATTTTTGTGCTCTTAAGATGTGTTAAGTTCGAAATACTTTTTGAAGTTTATAATTTACCATAAAGTTTGTAAAGTTTTTCAAATAATGGTATTCATATGAATATATGCTACCTTTTTGTTTAGGCTTATGAGATTCTTTATGTGGTGTTTGCAGGCTGTCAAGAAAGGAGACACTATTTTTGTTGGTTAGTACTTGTTTACTGGAAGTGAAACCACCTCTGTTTGGCTGGAGGTAAGACATTAGTTTTCTTTGAGTGTAAAAAAATGCAGCACTTCTCTTTTTCCTCCTCATATAAGATGAGTTAATATTTGGTTGGCGAACAATTTAGATGTCGATATGCATGTCTAATGCTGTTGTTTATGATGGCTGTTTCTGAAGCATACGTCTTTCACCTGTGTATAACACATATATAACATAAAATTTTTTTTTAAAACAAACCCAATGGCATACTCAAAATATAGCAAATACATGCACTCCCAAATTTGAGAACTATAACTGTGTACAAAACTTATAGTATGATTTGTTCTAATGATGGTCTTGCTCAGGATTGACAATGTGAATGGGAATCGATTGTTGATTGCAGATTAAGAATCGCAACTCTAGCGGGGTTTGGGAGCTGTCAAATCTTAAGTATTCATTTAATTTTTATCCGTGAAAACATCTGATACTATCTGATCTGTTCCTCATCTCCACAATTGAAAAAAGAATCATTTCTCTCACACAATGTTTTGATTTGTACTACATTTGATATCTTTTTTGTATACATTAGATTATGATTGTAGTGAGTTTTATTTAACAGTTTTGACATCTAAGGTTTATTGGTTGGAATATTGAGATATTTTTCTTCTTATTGATTCAGGTGAATCACATGTGATTTCTTACATGAATTCACATCGTGATTCATTACGGCATGAGTCACTAGAATTCGCTTAATTTCAAGTGTTGTTATTTTGTTTCTCTGGATACGTTGTTAGAATCATGTGGTCCTTATCTACATAAATCTAATGAGCTGAACGACTTATAGTCATTTGAAGAATCCCAAGGATACTATGAGAGCGTTTTACAGTGAATTTTAAAATATTGAGCTTGGTATATCAATATCCTATACTTGTATTGATACACAAGAAAACATACTAAATCGATATTCTACTATATTACTATTTGATTGTGAATACTCAATCAACTTCATATCTTTACAATATATTCTTTGTTATTTTTATAGGCTTAAGAACCCTAAAAGCGTTAAGAGATAATACTTATCTCTTTTCCCTATTAACTCAACGCTAATTGATAACTATTACTAAAATGACAAACTGTCTTAACTGTAGACCAAGCTAGTATTAACTTTCATACTGCCAGACTTAAGTGTAAGTGGCAGTACTTAACTTGCTCTACCAGACTAACTTCTATACTATCAGTACTAACCTATAACTAATCAGACTTAACTTTAATACTATCAGTATTAGTCTTGTTTACAATATTTTTCCTAACTATCCTCCCTAACTTGTTTACGTTCATGAACTTCAAGTTCACTTTCGGAAAATTCTTGATCTTTAAATTCTTTAAGATCTCATTTTGGGCCATTAGAGGATTGTCTTGAACTTCTGTCTTCAAACTAATATGTCCTTTAACGTATTCAAAATCTTGACAGCAAACTCAGTCTTCATCTAGACAACTCATCTTGACTGCAACAAATATAGGTTTTGGCAACTACCAGCCATAAACGGATTTGTTGTGTCTTTACCATGAGCGCTTTGCTATGACTAGTCAATGTGTAGGTTTGTAAGAACATGGTACATTGAAAACCATTGATTTTGAGCAAATCATCAGCTATAAACGATTTGAATAAACTCATTTACCAGCTAGCAGTTTGCTCTGGAGTTGCCATGCTTTAGTATAAAATTAACTATGGTGCAGTTGAATACCAATACTATTTTTGCGTAATGTCTAACATCTAATTGGAATTTGCATGTCTTTTACCATAGCCATAATCTTATGGACTAGTTAGTGGTTTTTCTACAGCCAGTTTACCACAAAGCCATAATTGGTGGGCTAGCCAACTCTTCACTTAGACAGTTATGGGAGTTGAAGACCATACATTTATGTGCACAAGTTGTAACCCCTTGAAGGATTGAGTGTCTTTACAAGAGCCGTTTGCTCTTGGATAGCCAGTCTTATGTTGGTTAGCATTGTGTGAATGATAACATTGTTTGTGTTAGTGCATAGCACCTTCACCAAGTGTTATCCTTCTCATCTTCAATCCTAGGCTTCCAACTCTACAAACTTCACTACTTTCTAATTCCAGCTTGTTTTTCCATCATTTTCAACAATCTATAACAATCTTCACTTATCTTTCCATCCAAAAGCTTCATTTTCAACATAGTTTTACATACCTCAGCAGAAAGTGGATATTTTTTCTCAGACAACATATAAACATTCCTGATTTAAGTTTAAGCAAATGCTACCCTACGGTATCATATTTCTCCAAACTTATATTCTTTTGTTGTCCTATCTTCATTCCATATAGTATATGTGCTAAGAAGGTAGTTTTCAAACATAATTCTTAACACATTTCCTAAAATAACTTCTCTAACCTTCATCCTCAGGACCATTCACATCCCAATCTATTCAGCACTATTCCTATACAACTCTGTAAGGGCTCTCTGATATAAGATTTCAATCATTGCACCAAACATTAATAATTTAATATATCCTTTGTGCATCTTCTCTAACAAAATTTAGTTTATTTACTCCTTTTCTCCTTGTTTAACTAATCTTATATGTAGTTCACTAGGTGTTTTCATAGCTCATGGATTAGATGAAATAGGAGTTTCTGTTCCCTGTGTTGACTTTTCTTGATCACCAAATGATATGACATTTTCAGAATCACTTTCATCAACACTTGTATTCATACCTTTCCTTGCCATATTCTTTCTTCTCTTCAGATTCTTTGTGACTTCATCCTCCTTTGATTCATCATCTTTATCTTTCTTTAAGTCTTTTTTGGAGTCTTTGTTGAAAGCTCTTCACCAAATTCTTTTCAAGCTAGCTGTAGTGGCTTCAGAGGCTTACGGAGAAAAGATCAATCTATTTCACAAGCTTGTCAAAACTCTTTCTTGACTTCACAAAACATCAATTTTCAATCAGCGGATTTAATCTTCCATGACTCCAGTGATTCTTTCAAGTAGTTCATCATATACGTCTTCAGTTGTGATTGGGTCATGGGCATTGTTTCTTTTAGCTTTGCTCTTTCTTCTAGAAAAGAACTTCTTTCTTTTGATTACTAGATCCACATTCTCTTTGCAAAATCTTCTCCGTGAAGTTCACTTTCCAGCATGCTCTTTGAACAACTCTGCATTTGCTTCAGCTTTGCCTAATCAAATTCCCAATCTTCATTTGTGTAATGCCGAGCCTCAAACTGTACTTGAGCTCTTTCTTTTTTCTGTTGCTTCGTCAGTTCTTCTTTTTCTGCAATTCTTTGTGCTAGAAGAGCATCAAAATGTATGCATAGCTCCACTTCATTTTGTAAGGAATCCAATTTATAGCTTCTTTAGGCTTGCCTTCTTCGTTGTTAAATTTGTTCCTTTGACATTCTCTTGGAGTTTCTTCATCAGATAGGAAGCTTTCCCTTCCTTTGTCCTTTATCTTCACCAGCCATTACATATCTTGCCTATCTAGTATTAGTTTTACGAATACATACACGCAGCGGAATTAATAGAACAATAATGCTTTCAAAACAAGGTTTTACTAATAAACATTCAAGCCTCCATTAATTTGATCAGAATAAATGGTACAAACTCATAAACAAGGATCTACAATCCTGAGGTCTACACATAACTATCTAATAAACTAAACTACTAACTATTAGATTCATTGGGGAGATCTAAACTATGATGGATTATATAATCTACATACTTAGTCTTCCTTTTTAGTTTAAGGAGTCAAGGTTTACATGGCAATAATACTGATAATAATGATATAAATTTTAATATCTTTGACCAATTAGTTATTCATATGATAAAATTAATTATCTTTGTCCAAATTAGTCTATTCAATCAATCTATCTTGACCGCAAATCTTTCAATTCTTTTCTTTTTGTAGTAATTCTTGACTATCAACTTTGGTACTTTTATGTTTCCATCTTGTTTCATCGTGTTTTATCTTATTCGATTTTGGTTCATTTGGATACAAAGTTTTTTGTGGATACTAGGGACCAATCTCCACACCTTCATCCTTCATCTTTAATCTTATGGCTAAGATTAACCATAAATTATTTTAACCTTTTTTTCAAATCTTATATATCTTATAAACGTTAATCGTCAGCGAAAAAAAAAACTTTACCATCACGACAAGCATTTAATTATCTTTTTCTTATAGATATCCCTTTGATTACTTTCGACAAAAAAATAAATTTCAAGTTTTTGTCAGTTTTTTTCAAATTTTTTCACCTTTTTTTTATGTTTTTTTTCTCAATTTTTTTCCCACGTGTTTTTCACGTTTTCTCATTTTGATATACTATCGACAAAAAAAAAAAAATCGTTTTTTTCGTGTTTTTTCATTTTTTTTTCGACCTTTTCTCGTTGAAACTTGCATGAGAATCATATATGATATTTAGATTTACTGTTAAATCATATATGATGTTAGTGTTAAATCATATATGATAGTGTTATATTCATATTTGAATAGTAGTGTATGTCTTATATGATAGTGTTATTTCATATTGATATTAGTGCTATGTCATGTATTGATATTTAATTTTGTGTTTAATATATATATATTGTGTTGTAATCATATCATGATTGTAATGACATAACATTTCAACAAGGGAAAAAAAAACGAGTAAAAAACGTGAAAAACGAAAAAAAAAAACTTTTTCACTGAAATACGTAAAAAAAAAAGGTGAAAAATACGTAAAACAAAATGTGAAATACGTGAAAAATCTGGAAAAAAAATCGTGGTAAAAAGATGAAAACGACGTGAAAAAACGTAATTTTTTTTTTTTGTCGGAAAGTATAACAAAGTGGTATATATAGAAAGAGATTTTAATGCTAGTCGTGATGGTATATTTTTTTGTTGTTTACGATTAACGGTTTATGCAGATATTTTTATTTTAAAAAATAGGTGAAAATAATTCAATTGCTTTTAATCCAACATGATTTCTTTTTAGAATGGATATGATGTAGATTTTTTGGGGAGTCCCATGTATCCAAACCTTTTTTTGTTTCCAATATAACTCTCCTCTATATTATCAACTCAAAATAGAATTCCCATTCAGTCTTCCCCTCAGTTGATAATGACTAAACTCCAATAATGCACGACTTCCCTCTGAAGTTAATATACGAATGAAAAAAACCTCTTCCGCTTTTTGTTATATATAGGTAGGGTCTTCTGTGGATGTGTACCTGTAGATGTGAACATTTAATCAATAAGCTTTCCTTTAATACTGTTAGTTTACCATCTCTTGAATCTCGAACTCAGTAGGCTCTTGTAGTGTTCACTGATGAAGAAAACAGAGCTTTTAACGAATTTGAGAGAAGTTGAATATCAAACTTGTGTCTTATGTCATGTACTATCACGTTGATAAGAAACTCAACCTTCTTCTTCGAGTGAGACCTCAATCTCTTGACTAAAATCCTCATTTATCCCTATAAAAAGAGACACTGAGCCAATAACGTACTCCTTTAAGTGATAGCAATAACAGTCATTGCTAGATATGTCAAGTCTTCATCACATCATTAAAAGTACAACAAGTTATAATTAAAACGTTGTTCGCCGTTTAAGATATAATAAGAACACGCATCTGTGAAAACTAACACTACACATCAAATGTGTGTTAATCAACGTCTTGTAATCACATCTTTAATAATCTCCAAACAAGCCATGAAATCAATAGAATAAACTATTTGAATATTTAGTTATGTAAGAGGTCCGAGATCCAAATCCATCCGAAAACTAAGTAGATATATACCTTGTAGATCCTAGATATCAAGAGCAACCCGCTCTGATACCACTTGTAGGTCCTTATTAACAGGATCTAAATGAGCCTTGAACGACTTATAGTCCTTTGAATAAATCCAAAGATACTATGAGAGACGATAACAGTGAATATAAATATTGACGCGGAATATCAATATCTATACCAAGATGAACACAAGAACAAATACTAAAATTGCTATTACTATTACTATTTGATTGTGAATACTCAATCAACTCATATCTTTACAATACTATTCTATGTTCCTTTTATAGGCTTAAGGAACCCTAAACGCGTTAAGAGATAATACTTATCTCTTCCTAAATCAACGCTAATTGATAACTATTACTAAAATTACAAACAGACTTAACTGTCTGACCAAGCAGTATTAACTTTAATACTGCCAGACTTAAGTTAATGCTGGCAGACTTAACTTGCTCTACCAGACTTAACTTCTATACTAACAGTACTAACTATTCAGCTATCAGTACTAACTATAACTAACAGACTTAACTTTAATACTAACAGTATTAAGTCTGTTTACAATATTTTCCTAACAATCCTCCCCTAACTTGATCTTCATTCATGAACTTCAAGTTTCTTCGTACTTTGGCTTCACTTTGGGCTTTAGAGGATTGTCTTGAACTTCTGTCTTCAAAATAATATGTCTTTAAGTCTTCAAATCTTGACAGCAACTAGTCTTCATAGCACTCCAATCTTGACTGCAACAAAATATAGTTTTTGGCAAACTACCAGCCATAAACGGATTTGTTGTGTCTTTACCATGAGCCGTTTGCTATGGACTAGCCAATGTTTAGGTTTGTAAGACCATGGTACATTGATAACCATATGATTTTGAGCAAATCATCAGCTATAAACGGATTTGATAACTCTTTACCAGCTAGCCGTTTGCTCTGGAGTAGCCATGCTTCAGTATAAATACTATGGTGCATTGAATACCATACAATTTTTGGTAAATTGTCAACCATGAACGGATTTGAGAGGTCTTTACCAAGCAGCCGTTTGCTCTTGGACTAGTTAGTTCTTATGTCTGTTAGACATGGTGAACCAAAGACCATTTGTTGTGTGGTGGTTAGCCAACACTCAAACCCTTTCTGCCTCTTCATGATCAGATTTGGCTAAGTCATCATCATCAGAATCTTCAAATTCTTCCAGCTGCTGTTTTACAAATTTGATCAGCTCCAAAGCCATAGTGCTTTCTTCTTCAGTTTCTAACTTCAAATCCAACATTTGTGAAAGCACTTCCTTGGTCAGAGGGTATCTGTTTTCTACAAGCATATGAATGACTAGTCCATTACTTGTCATGATAGTATGTACCCCTGAGGAACTATGTAATTTCCAGCTAATAATCTTCCAATTAAGCTGTTTATCCCAAAAGTCAACAGTGTCACATTGATTAAACATTATTACCAGATCTCCCCAAAGCATCTTATCAAAGCCTTCAGGAGATTCATCTTGATATTTTTCCATTACAAGTTCATAGACAGCCTTCAAGTCTTCTCTGTTAGGAAAATATTGATATTTTTCCATTACAAGTTCATACCAGCAACCAATTGTTAGGAAAATATTGTAAACAGACTTAATACTGTTAGTATTAAAGTTAAGTCTGTTAGTTATAGTTAGTACTGTTAGTATAGAAGTTAAGTCTGGTAGAGCAAGTTAAGTCTGCTAGCATTAACTTACGTTTGGCAGTATTAAAGTTAATATTGTTTGGTCAGACTTTTAGGTCTGTTGTAATTTTAGTAATAGTTATCAATTAGCGTTGATTTAGGAAGAGATAAGCATTATCTCTT
>BQNB010005551.1:72348-98654 GCA_026074375.1 Tanacetum coccineum
AACGTTCATTCCCGGTGATAGCTAATCACCCGAACAGGGAGGTCAATCCCAAATAGATCTATTCATAACATTCGCGCTCACATAATGTAGGATCCCTAGATCATTCCATAGATTAATCACAAGATCAATAGCACAAAAGATTAAACATTAAAGAACTTTTTGATTGAAAGAAACAAGAGTTGCTACAAACCCCTAAAGATGAAAAATATTATGGAGTAGCTAACCTAAAAATGAAAGAAAAAATGGCTTTATATAGCCTTACAATGAGGCCTTTGGGCTTTGATGGGCTTTTTCATTAATGGCCCGTTTACATAATATTACACGCTTAAACGAGCTAGACTTTTGTCTTGTATCTTCGAGTGACCGAAGCTTCTTTGTTCGGGTCCATTTATGTGATCCTAAAAATCTCCCCCTAGATGAGGTCATGAGAAGTTGTTTGAAGCTCACTCGTGCTTGTCTCATTAGCTCGTTATAGATAGGGTATTTCACTTGTTGTGCTTTGGTTTGTTTGATTTAGGAACATGGGGGGTTTAGTTTGTTGATTGTAGGGAATTGAGAGTTATAGTTGCTCCACTGTGTATGTGAATGACCGTTATTAATCATTTCGTCTGAATTACGCCGTTTGCATTTCCATCGCAATGATGGTTTTCGGTTTAATCTCCACCGCTTATTTTCGTATATATATGCTTACCATATTGTGCTTATTTTCTAGTCTAATTTCTCTAGAATTATCTCTACTCTATCTCTCTCATCAATTGTTGTTCTCCCCCAAATTGTGTTTCTATTTCACCTACTCTTATTATCAATGGCAGCACCTGTAGGAGGAAACGAACTTGCTAGGCGTGTTGTTGATGACCTCATTGATTTCAGTGGCCAGACTTCTGTGAATGGCTAAATGAATTTTTTCAAGGCTCAACAAATTTCTGAGGCATGCCGTTTTGTTAACCGGATGCACGAGGAAGTCCAAACCTGTAGGAATTAGATTGCTCAGTTGAATGCATTAATTGCTGAAATGGAGGCGTTTGATGATCCATGTGAAGTCTTTGACACGTTTATGGGGCTTAGGGATGATGTTAGGGTTGACATGCTAATTTAATGGGGTTGAATGAGCTGGTTACTCAGACTCAAGAAGAGATTGAGATAAAGGAGGCACAGTTGGAGGTGATGGATGGTTGAAGCTGTTCTTGTTAAGGAAGTGGATGCGTTTATTTTGTTTTGTTGGTCATGTGTCATGTTTGTTTAGTGTGTTTAATGTTTAGTCTCTGTTTGTGGTTAAGGTTAATGATATGTATGAAGCTTGTATGGAGATTTTGCTGGTGAATCCTAATAAAAGTGAATATGTTTATTAAAAATAATGTGTTTGTTGATTTGTTTTAAGTTTTTATGTTTAATGCATTTTGATTACATTTTACAGTTTGTAGCATTTGTTAGTTATGTTTAATGGTGCATCTTGTGTAGTGTTGTTAACAATAACCGATTTGAGAAGCACGATCTGTGTAAGGAGTAGTTTATTTTCCTTTGCGTGATAGATAGCTTTGTTTTTTTCAAATGTTGGAAATGTCATTGATGCTCACAAATGTATTTGACATGCATTGATAAGTTATATATTTAAGAAAAGAGGTATGCTACATCCGTAAAGCTATGGTTGTTGTTGTGTTTGGTATTGTATAATGAGCTTGCGGACAATATTATGACGGCAATTTTGTATTGTTGTTTTTAGATTGCTCCAATGATAGGAGTATATTTAGCGTCCATAGTTATGTTGTTGGCTGTGAGAGATTTTATGGTTGTTTTCTTGCATTTACGAATATAGTAATTGTTAGTCTCTTTGAATAGTTTGCCGTTGTGTTGTGTCAATTAGAGATATAGTAAATTTAAATTCCGTCGACAATTTATTTTCATTGAAAGGTGTGAATTTGAAGTTCTGTCCAATATTGAGTCATGGTCATGAAGTTCATTAGTCGTCTGTGATGTTTATTCCATTTTTGGTTGTGTCCAACTATTTGTTTGTTACTTTTGTAGGGTTGATGTTCGGTGCATGGTATGAATGTATGTTTAATCTGATATGTGTTTCTACGTTGTGAGATTGGAGGCCGCATGTTAGATTGTTTATGTATTGGCCAAGTAACGCTGTTTTCTTTGCATGTACAAGTTGATTATTGTGTTTGGCGCGTGCATTTTGAGGAACTGGATGCGTATGTTACCGCTGGGAGTTTGGCAAAGGTGAGCTCATCTTGTCATTTAAACCTTCTTTTGTAATGAGTGTTTAGAAACTTATAAATTAATCTGCGCGTGACATATAACGCCTAAATAGGATATGTAGGTGATGTGCAGTTGGTTCTGTGCAATCGTTGATTTGATGTGTCAATCTCCCTATTTGCAAAATGAACGTATGATAACCTGTATTAAACATGCACAACGAATGTATATTAATTTGTTATTCTTGAGTTATAGGCGATATAGAGACTGGTCATAGGTAAGCAATTACAACAGATGACCATTTACCTTTTTAGACTATCTCGCATTAATTCAATCAGTAAAATCTATAGGAGTTTGTGTTAACCTTAATTACATTGATAGTTATGTCTTTTGAATTTTCCTTTTGTAGATTAAAGGCCCTCAACTGTTCCTATTTATATGTAAGTTATGGTGCAGAGTATTGTATCATACCTGCACATTTAGTTTCTCAGCCTTATTTGGTATACATGGGTCCATTTTTTATTTTGGATAAGTTGTTTGAGGTTGCTAAATCCTCTCGTTTGGTGGATAAGATAAAGTATATGTTTGGTCATTCGCGCGGTGAGGATGAATCGTTTGCTGGATTGATGCGCAATCTATGCCTTTCACTAAGGATCTCATTGAGTAAGAAGCGAAGGCTGATAGCTAAATTGGAGGCTGTCAGAGAGGTGGAAAGTGATGTGAAGTGTTAGGAGCATATGAGAGTCATCGTTGATCGTGATGCTATGACGCTTGGGGAATTAGAAAAAATGTTGGGACGTGCTCAGGTTGGGGTGAGTTTGAAGGCTGGTTTCGTTGCTGATGTGGATGTAAAGGATTAGGCGTTGTTAAGTGCGACTGTTTTTTCCTATATGTCCTGATTCTGAGTAACCAGTTTTGTTTAGGTTGAATAATGGTTGTTTTTGATGTTTCTCATTGTGTACTGCAGTCTTTGATTCAAGAATAAATAAATATATGGTTTTGAGATCTTTAGATCTTTAAAATTCCTATAATTATTGGTTATTATGTTATTAAGCTAAAGGGTAATATGACTTTGAATGAGAATAGAACAATAGGTAAATTTGTTCATTAGTAGAGTAGCACGTGAATGAGGCACGATAAGCTGCCAAAAGTTTCTTTTTGAACAACTTTATGTGTAAATTAGTGTAACACCCCACCCGAGAATGGGTCAAATGTCACACTTATGGCATCAAAACAAACGCAAGCGGAAGACTTTATTCATAAAATGGTTCAACAATGTTCACCAAGAAAACTAAGGAAATAAATTGTCAAAAACATCATGACTTCCAAACGAACAAAATTCTAATCTCCAAAGTCTAAACGAAAGATAAATTTAAATTCAATGTCTAAACGACTATAAAAGAAAATGGAAAAGCTATCATCAATTCAGTCCACTAAGAGCTCCTAAGCACTCTTCACTCATAACCCAGCTTCCCTCTTATTACCTGCCGCGAAGAAAAAGAAATGCGGCTGAGCTAAAGCTCAGTGAACAGATATAAACGAAACAGATAGATCAAACATATATAGTAAGCGAAATAGAATCAGAGATTTCATACATCATTAGAACTAAACGAATAAGTAGCCAAACAAAACATATAGAAATGCCCCACGAGCTCGAAACGAAAGTCTAAAGCATGCCACACACTTAGACTAAATAATCATATACCTCATAGTAAGTTGTACAAGGGAGTTGCAATTTCCACATGTACCGAAACGAAATGTGCAATGAGGTGTTGGAACCACACTAAGCCATGCACATAAACTAAACTGAACAAAATACCTAGGATGCATCCATACGCTCCCTACAAATCAAATCATATATGGCCAAGTGCATAATAGAGCACACGAAATGAAAGGGAACGCCGTGGACTGATCACACCGCCACAGATAGTGTCACGCCATTGGTGCCTCAATGACGCGGCCATGGTACCTCCATGGCTAGTTAGCTCGGGCATCGGAACAAAACAAAGGGGTTCATATAGCATATCGAAACGAAACATATTATGTCCAAAGAAGATCATGTCTAAGCAAAACGGATAAGTTCATATCATGGCAATATCAAATGAAGCATGTATCAAACGAATTCAAAGGGCTCAACGAAGTTATCAAATAAGGTTGCAACAAATAATGAATCATAGGATGGGAAAACATAAATAGAGATTTCAGCGAGGCAAAAAGATACGGAGCAAAAGTCATGAGAATCCTTAAAAGAAAGGATAGAATATCTGTACCTTAACAAATCAACGCTTACTTGATAAATCAATCGACTTACTCCCGTTTCAGATTATCTACATGAATTAATGAACCAAAAATCACCAAAAGTATATTAGTATTATTCAGTGATATATTTTCTTACTTTTATACTTATCAATATTGTGTTAAATGCTCATTTTACGACACTAAGCTTCATTTTAAAATCAGAATTCTGTACTTGCGAAGTTGGTCCACTAGAGTGAACTTAATTTAATTTTGTTCTTTTGATATATCATATGACTTTGTAGACATTCTATAGCCTTAATATCTTATAAATATTCAAATTTATCTACTGAGCTAAAACAAAAGATATATATCAACTGTAGTTTCATTTAAAAGATTTATTCAATAACAACACATATTGTTTATATTATAAGGTTAGGAATACACATGCATTTATCTAAACTTAGGAGTATTTCACAAATTTATTAAGATCATTTAAAGACCAAACCATTAAGTTTTATTTACTGATTACCAAACTGATTTGAATTTGCAAGTCGTTTACTTTTTGGATTCTTAAGATATCTCTACATTAATATTATAACACCTAACTAGTGACTGGTAAACTCCATGCTATTCACATCATATATAAAAAGTCTATTATACAAAATATTAACCATTAATCCCTTCATGCAAGGTTTCTTTCTATAAAAGTTACTCCAATTTATATATCAGTGACCATGTTGAGACTTATTTGCTCCCTTCCAATTACTACAAAAATGATATACTGCTAAAACACTGGTGCAAAAATAGTTGGTTTGAATTTTTTAGTATCACGTATAGTCTACATCTTTTAAAACCTGTACTAGTAAACCCACTTATTTATATACATATATATTATGGTAGCATATGGCAATGGTGACTTATGATTAGTGTATACGACATATCAACTGGTGGTTCAAGTATTACCTCAGGTTGCACGTGAAGAGATTGAAACCGAAACAAGAAACGAACGCTAAGAATAAACCAAGACAAAATCAAACCAATACCCCATGAACATGAACAACAACGTGAAACCGGACCGATAATCGTAACCTAGAAATCGAATAACCAGAACAGAACTCGAACGAAACCAAAACTTTGAATCCTGCGTGAACCCAACTTAAATCGATACTCCTTATCTTCTCTTGATTATGCAGAGAATGATGCATTTGGGAAACTTGTTTGTGTTTTATTGATGAGATCTATTTTATGAAATTAGTAGTTTGGAACTAGCTTATTTGGTGGGTACGTGGGGGTAAAATGAGTAGCCGATAAATATGGGATATGAAGGAGTTGTTATTATGGACCGAGTATTGTTGAAACCAACTAAGTCAGATGTATATCTTATTTGAATTTTATGATTCACTTGGATTATAATATACTTTAGTATTAGTATGCTACACCACAAGTGACGTCAACTTAGAAGTTGATAAGTATTATCTTGTTAATTTTATTTTGTATATAATATTTATTATTATTATTAAGTTTTAGGGTATTATAGATAGGTTGTAGATAGTCACCTTGAAAACAATGTTGCGTGTCAGTTGGACATTGAGACCCAACAGACAAATCTGTACATTTTTTATGATTAAAACGATGGTGTTTAGGGGTGCGGATGGTAGGATGGTGTATCTTTTGGTCTGGTTGTGATGGTATTATTATGTTTAGTTGGTTTGAATGTTAGTTTATGCTTTAATTTGGTATGACGGTTTGGAAATGTATGGATGTTGGTTGTTTTAATAAATATTAATGGTTTGAAGTTTATATATCTTGAAGTGTTGTTTTTCTTTTAGTTGGTTATTTTGTATAATTTTTATTTTCGTTCATAATTTGTTGTGTTACATAAGTGTAGTTGTAGTTTCAGCTCGTGTGTGGTTTTTCAAAGTTAGACGGGGTGTACAATGAAGCCTAATAAGCTCATACTTTGTTGGGTTAGAGATGGTTAGTTGTAGTTTGCAGCGATGTGGTCTGTGCTGGCTCTGTTTACATTCCGACATAGTAGCCTTTCCGATCTTGTTAAATGCAAACACTTAAAGGTTAGGTCATCCTCTACAGTTAAGAAGTAAATTTCTTTTGGCGGTATTTGTTAGCATTGGGACTGATAGCCGCGCCGTTCTTGATAAATGCAAACCTCTAATGTTTCTGTCCTCCCATAAATGTTAAGGAGTTAATTTTTATTTTTGGAATTTGTTAGCCTCGGGATTGATATGCTGATGTAGTCATAGAACTGGTTTAATTTTTTATGTTGTTTGTGTTTGCATGTTTTGTCCATATGGACTTTTAGTTTGGCAAACGGTTTAGCTGTGGTATGTATGTGATTCGAACCTTGGCCTAAATTTTTTAGTTCCGTGAAGTAATTTCAGGTACAAAAGTTGAAGTAGTTAGATAAGAGGCTGATGCTGAAATGAATGTGCGTTGTTGGAATAGGCCACTTGAGATATGGATAGCAGATGATGTCTTGCCTAATATGTTATGTTCATTAGTTGTTAGGCATATGGATCCTCAATGGTTTACTTTGTTTAGGTAAGTGCAGTTACGAAAGATAAAGAGTTTGAGTATTTATGGAGTTGTAGTTACTTGTCATTAGTATGTTTAATTCCTTAGGATAATTCTTTGGTTAGTTAATAATGCTTATGATACATTTCAGTTACTTTTTACTTGTCTGCCTTTTGAGTTTCTATGTTTGCTTATTTAAATCTGATTAATGCTTTATTTTTGCATATCAGATATACATCTACATTCTTTCAGTGAAGTTATTGACAATGGCTGCTCTTTATATATTGGATAAGCTTGCTGAGGTTGCCGATTCCTCTCATCTACAAGATAAGATGAAGGTTGTCTTTGTTCAAGCATGTGGTGCAGATGAATCTTTTATTGCGTTAATGCGTGATCTTTGTTCCGTCATTAGGGTGAGTATCGCTAAGAACCGGAGGTTGATAGCTGAACTGGAGACTTTGGGACAGCTGGCAGAAGCATTGAAGCCTTTGGATTACATGAAAGAGACGGTTGTTCATGATTCTACAACACTTGGAGTTTTGGAACAACTATTGGCTGGTACTCATGTTGGAATGCGCTTGAAGGTTAGTTATGTTGCTGAAATGGAAGAAACAGAGTAGGGTTTCATGGTTTGTGGTTTTTTATTAGGCTTATGAATAACTCAGACTCTGGTTTTGAGATTTTATGATGTTAACATCTGGAAAATTGCTATAATGTTTTCAATTAAATCAATGAATACAGTTTGTTAATGTGTTGATGTTTGTTTATGGTTTATATATAATTATATTTAGATCCAGTTCATTCTGGTATGGTAACAATTGTTCATTATTTGTTTGGCATATGGGTCCTCAATGGTTTACTCTGGTATGGTAATAGTTGTTCATTTGTTGCTGGTTGTGTATGCATTTATGGTATAATTTAGTAGTTCAGTTGGAATTTGTTCGTTTTGCTCTTCTGAATTGTAGCATTAGTGTTGTCTGTAGGTGTTGTTGTAATTGTGTTGTGTTATCTGGTATGGTAATAGTTGTTTACAGGTAAACTCTTCCTGTGTTGTATCATACTGGCTGAGGGTATGCAGTTATCTTGGTTTAAAAGTTATAGTAAGTTATCAAATTGACTATGTTATATGTGTGGCAATTTTAGCCATTCCAAATTGTCGCTTTAACCAATTCATTAAGATTTGCAGGTTGTTGCAAGTTTGTAGGTAGATAGGAATTGTCAAGGTATGATTTGTTTTGCTTTTCATGAGTTGTATTCTCGTAGTTGGAGTTGCAATTCATTAAGTTCTGTAGGTTGTTGGAAGTAAGGGTGTAAACGATCCGAGCTTTTAACGAGCTACTCGAGCTCGAGCTGGTTTTACTCGAGCTCAAGCTTAATACTTACGAGCTCGAGTCGATCTCGAACAAATATTAGTGCTCGATTAGTTTGACGAGTCGAGCTTTGAAAACTAATATTTGGCTCGGCTTGTTCGAAAACTCGTTTAAATATCACGAGTCG
Source organism: Tanacetum coccineum (assembly GCA_026074375.1). Classification (NCBI taxonomy): domain Eukaryota; kingdom Viridiplantae; phylum Streptophyta; class Magnoliopsida; order Asterales; family Asteraceae; genus Tanacetum; species Tanacetum coccineum. Next base: position 80,815 of record BQNB010005551.1, read on the forward strand.
AACGAGCCGAACGAGCCGAACGAGCTAGTCGATCTTAACGAGCCGAACGAGCTACTCGAGCTTAACAAACCAACACTTAATATATAAATTTTTAAGCTTATTTTATTTAAAATTTTAAATATATTTTTCTAGTATTATTAAGATTCAAGTTGTAACTTAATATTTTATTTCTAAGTTACATATTTACTTGAAGGTAAACCTCCTCTTTTTTCTTCTACTTTGTTTTATAGACTTTTTATTTTTCTTTGTTTCTTCTCTCTTTCTATGTGGGATATGTTTTCTTTTACTTTTTTTTGAACATGTGTTATTCTTTTTTACCTCCATCTTCTATATCTAATACGTACATTATTTGCTTTTTAGTTATTAATAGTTTTTTAAAACAACTAAATGATAACTCTTTTAGGTTAAATACACTTATTTATCTTACCTAAACTTATATAAAGCATATGAATGTGCGTTTTTATTTGCATAAGTGTCAAGTGATTTAAGTTTATACACTTTTGTTTTATAGAATGATCTTTAAACATGTTTCAATCAAATTATATTAATTTATAAACTTGTAAAAAGCATTGTAATTCTTCTGGTAAATGAGCCATTCACGTATAACAACTATAGACATGACATACATCATGTATTATAGAGTATCAAAATAAAATTTAAACCAATTTGATATTTGATGAAGTTGAGTGTGACATTGAGCTAATAAGGGTTATGTTATCTTTCTCTTTTACGACGATTCATAATATAAGTTACGTGCTAAAATATATGATTTTGAATGAGAGCTGAGTTGTAAGTTAATAATTATATGTCATGCACACAAATACATATAAATAAGCCACACACATAAAAGCATACATAAGTAAGAATAAAACTTAAAATGAGAAGGATGATAAACTATTATAACCATCTATTTGAGATGCTTCTACTTGAAATAGACACATCTCTATCCATTTAAATGCATCTCAGTTAGTTTCAAAAGTGATTTTGAAGTGAAAACAAAACAAAGTAGTACTAACAGCAAATTTGACCCACATGGGACAAAAATTACATAGGATTCGCCTAACTTGATTAAATGCATTTTATATATGTAAATGCGTCTAATTTTCAAACACACACTATATTAATTTTAAAAAATATTCTCTATATTAATTTGAGACTTTTATTCATCTTGCATTAACCCATGATTGCTACTAAAACTTTACTAATTTGTTTTACTAATTTAGTTAATGCTCGTTTATATAACACCTACTTTTTCACCGCTTTTGTTTGTTTATATAACATCTTCATCCCACACCCAATACCAATTCATTTTTTGATCCAAATTCTTCATCTGGAACTGTGATGATGTTATTCTCATCGAATGATGATGACGATGACATGCTAACGCCGATTGTTAAGAACTCCATAATCAAGTTTTGGTTGTTGGACGGGAAAGGGTTTAGATTCTAATTGATGAAAGTGAAAGTGATGAAGATTAAAAGTGAAGCATATTAAAATTTATGTTTAGAAAAAAACGTATGAAATGATCATGCAACTATAAAAGCTTGACGCTATAAAATCATGTTACTGTGCACGAGTACTCGTATAGTAAAAGTATAAGTTACCCAACGGTGTATTTTTATAAGATGATCATAACACATCTCAAGCGATATATAGTGTTGCTTAATTTTGATGTCTAGTGTATATAGTTTATCGAAAATAGACGCTATTGTGAGGTAATGTATATGAAATGACTTGACACTTGATAGTGTAGGTTTAGTTAACAAATTTATACTAAGCTTACGAAAGCATATACATAAAACACAAAAGAAACGTTACATATTACTAAAACGATAACAATTGATGTTTAACAACGTCGCAAAAAAGTTTAAATTAGATAAAAAATTTTAATCTCAATTGCTTATTCCTTAAGGTTTTTAATCTTACTCCATATTTTATCATAACTTTAAGTCCATATTATTATACTAGGCTTTCCTAATTCATGTAATCATAACTTTTTAGTTTCACTTGATTTTATGTAGTTTTGCGTGTGACAGAAGCAATTGAAGAAAGAGGCAACACCTAAAAATGAAGCTCTCTAACAAGCACATGGTTTGAGAATATTGCTATAAATACTGATTAATGGCTAAGGGGGTGTTTGCTTTGTTTATTTTTTATACGTGTTTGAAATCGTGAAAAGCACATCCTTATAGCATTATAAATAAAACAACTCTATACATGGTTTAAATATAAATTAAACTCAGTTTGATATTACTGTTGCAACAAACAATCTCATTTTTGTTTTAAAATTAAAAATATATAAAAGTTTAATCATCTTTTCTTTGCTAACTAGAAATACTTAGACAAAAAAATAAGAATAGAGTTTGAAATATCAAAAGAACAAGAGAAATTAAAATATAAGAGGGACATGGTTAGTAGACTTATCCCACATCGTTTGAAGAGAAAAACTTCCAAGAGAAAAAGCTCTATATAAGTAAAGCCCCACCCTATTTTAAAACTTAGTTAAGCTTTAGATGTTATTAAACATTAGTATTGTCTTTTTAAACAATATTTGTCGAGCTTATAAGTTATATATTAACCTTAGTTTGAGCATTAAAACAATTTTTATAATTGTAAATGAGCTTTCGAGCTCGAGCTTGAGTTAATAAGCGAGCCTATCAAGCTTGATCTTTTATACGAGCATCTTAAGCCTAAAAATTAATTTATTGAAAGTGTACAAAAAAGGTAAAATATCTTAAACGAGCTTCGAGCTCGAGCTCGAACAACAAAAAAATATTTCGAGCTCGAGCTTGAGCCAATTTATAAAAGTTTATTTGAGCTCGAGCCAAGCTCGAGCCGAGTAGTTAATAAACGAGCCTAGCTTGTTTAGGCCAAAACTCGACTCGACTCGGATCGTTTACACCCATAGTTGGAAGTTTTTATATGGAGATAGGAATTTTTGATTGTTTTTCTGTGTTTACCAAAATGCTCTAAACTCCATAGTCAGGTGGATATATCGAGTTATGCTAATGCTTTAACTTGTTTTTGGCTTTTAATTTGTTTCGCAGTACATTAGTTGTATTCTTGCAGTGGTATTTGTTTTGCTTTTCATGAGTTGTATTCTCGTAGTTGGAGTTGCAATTCATTAAGTTCTGTAGGTTGTTGGAAGTTTTTATATAGAGATAGGAATTTTTGATTGTTTTTTTGTGTTCACCAAAATGCTTTAAATTTCATAGTCAGGTGGATATATCGAGTTATGCTAATGCTTTTACTTTTTTTTGGCTTTTAATTTGTTTCTCAGTACAGTAGTTGTATTCTTGCAGTGGTAGTGGTGGTTTTTTCTGTCTATTTAGTCATCTTTGTTGTGATCGGTGTAGGTCCCCTGAATTGATCCTTTTTAAGTTTCTGAATTGTGCACAGATCGGGATTCCGTGTCGTAATGTGTAGGGATATAAACTTAAGTTGTGTTTTGAAATATAAGGCATTGTTAATAAAAAAATTGTTTTGGAAAAAGTCAAACTGTTTGACTTATAAATTTCAAAAGAGAAACATTACTGCGTTTATTCATTTCATTTCCTCAATTTTCGTTACCCCCATTAAAGTAACTTTTGGCCAGGCTTGGAATGAAATCTAAAGAATCTAAATACAGGTTTGTACTTTAATTAGTCCTTGTTCATGTGTTGTTGTTTGTTTTCAGAATGGGCGATTGTTAGGTTTTTTGCTATAAGTACAGGTCATCATAGATAGTTAATCAATTGACATGATGTAAAAGCTCTATTTATTATGGTATAACAAAAATACAGTTGAAGCATACATGAATTGGATTCTTCCAATGTTTGTTGTGCTATTTTCATAGCTTTTGAGTCAATTACCCTGAATTGGGTTACAAAGCATTTGGTACCCTGTTGCCTTTTACAGTATGCTTATATCTGAGAATCATGTGCAAGTCCACACACTCAAATTAGGTTGTTTAATGTTTCTTTGCATACAATGTTACGGGTACAGTTTTTAAGTTCTGGGTCAGCTTCTTTCATCATTAGTATTTTTAGCCCAGCTGGGTTTGTTACCTTTGATAGTGCCACATAAAGTTGACCATGGCTGAACACGGGGTTGGGTAAATATAGGCCGACATAATTAAGGGATTTCCCCTGACTTTTGTTAATCGTCATTGAGTAACATGGCTTTACGGGATACTGTCTTCTTTTTAAAACGAAGGACCATTTTGATTGGTTTGATGTTGTCATGATCCTGTGTATAAGCACGTTGTCGCCCACATGGGATCCAGTAAGGATTTTTGCGTGAATAACAAATTCGTTGAGTTCAGTAATGATCAACCGAGTTCCATTGTATAATCCCTTGGTGGGGTTAACATTCCTCAGAAGCATTATTGGTAGTTCCTTTTTAAGGCATAACGCATGGGGCGGCATTCCTGAGAACTTCAATGTGTTTAAAACTCAGTTGGGTATAGTTGCTGTTGGTCCAGAGACTCTGTTGATGCTTTACAGATTTCATCAGCACTATTGTAGGTTACGAACTTCCTGGCCAGTTTGTTAAACATATAGTTGTTGATTTCGTCCACGTCATCATTTCTGGGGGTTGGAATAGCCTGCTCTTTTAGATACTCATCGTCATGCTGCCATTCAATAAAATTAGGATATGTCTCGGCAACAATCTTTTCGATAGAAGAGCCTGATGGTTTTATTAGGAACTGCTCGGGTATTTGAATCTAGGTTGGCTTATCTTCCCCATCTTTAGCTTTGGCAGGCACGGTGCCGTTCCTCATAGATAGAACCCATCAGTTAAAATCCTATTTTCGATTATCAATCTCTCCATTTGGATAATATTCATTGACTCTCATACTCCGAGTGAGTGTGAAAACATTTCAATGCTTCCACAATTTAGAGCGGTTTATACATGCCTGAACAACATCTGGCCTTTTTCCTTTAGGTATGACCGGTAGAATTTGCCTAAAGTCTCCTCCCAACAACACTGTCATGCCTCTGAAGATTTGCTCTCTTTTTTCCGGGTTCTGAAACCCTAGTATATCTCTTAGTGTTTTGTCCAATGCCTCGAAGGCGTATTTTTGTGTCATGGGTGCTTTGTCCCAAATGATTAGCTGCACTTCTTGCATTAGTTCAGCTAAATAGGTATTCTACTAGATGTCATAGGTGTTGTTTTCCAATAATTCTAGCGGTATGATAAATCTACTATATGTTGTCCTTCCACCTGGCGGTAGCAATGCCGCAATCCCTATTTCAAAATTATAAAACCGTTGTGGGTGAATTGTTTTTGAGATGTTAAGTGTTAAGTAAGTAAGTAATTCTAAAATGTCCTACCTGAAGAGGCAACTGCAAGCACAATCTTTCTTTCTGTCCTTAATCTTGCAATGATGGTATTATATAAAAAGGTTTTCCCTGTACCGCCTGGGCCAAAAACAAAATAAAACTGACCTCTTTGGTTGTGCACATAATCAATAACCTGTTCATAGACTAATCGTTGTTCCGGGTTTAATAGTGGGTGAAGCCTTTCATGTTCAATCCTACTTTTGTTCATAGCAAAGTTTAATGCTTCCCTGATGAGACGGTTGTCCATATTTGTTAGCAATTGTGGGTTGAGGCATGGCAGATCTTGGAAGTCTGTTAAAGATCTTCCATTCCTGTTCAGTAATTACTGGATTCAACTAAGCAATAGTTTTGAATTTGTTTAATTGATAGCTGCAATTTGGGGTACCAATATAGTTTCCGTTTTCTGCTTATGCATTTTTTTTGTTTTCGTGGTTTCCACATTTTCAACTGTTCATGCCACATATATAGCTTTGGGAGCTCAGCATATGTGAGTGTTCTGGCTGATGCGTCACGCTTATTTAAGTAAAACCAACTAGTAAACATAGTAACATTGATACCTTCCCTTTCGAGTAAAGCTGGTAAGAATTCTGAGTCTCGCAATGTGACTGAATTTTGGTTTGGGAGATGGAAATTTAGCTTCATCATGGATGGATATGAGTAGTGGATATCAAATGAAAAGAGCCGCTACACAGCTTTGCACGGTGCTAAATATCTGCAATTTAAGTAATTGTTTATTTCATCAACTGCCACCACCTTCTCTAATGTCACATGATCAACCTTCTGAACGTTTTCTTGTATTACAATTGTTGCTCTATCAGGGCCTTTGTTTAAGTACTGTAGTTAATCGCTTTTGATTTGTTGCACCATTCCACATTGATGTGGGCCTGGTATTTGAGCAATAGGTAACGATTGTGAGGCACCACATGCCTTTATCGAATGTGAACTTCCCCTTTTTTAAAGATGCTTTGTTGTCTTGTCAACGGTAAATGGAGTACCCATCTTCATCAAGGACGGTCTCTGCGTAAAACTGTTTTGGATAATGCTTGGAACATTTACCTTCTGTGGTGCATGGAGCGTATCTCCCATCCTTACCGCAAGGTCCATGTAGCATATAATCTGTAACTGATTTGTACCCACTTTAGGTTACATGTGAATGTGATAAAAAGGTCTGAGTTGCCATACGTACGACATAGGGCCATTGCATCCTGTTACTTTTGCATCATGTATCGTGGGCCGCCAACAAAAGTACCGGGTAAAACTATTCTTTGACCAAGGCCCGCCGCATTTGTGTCCTCTCTTGTAACAGCATCACATACATTGTGATACAAATCTACCCGCAAGGTGTCTTGATTACTCCGTGTCCACTTCAGGCGTTGTTCTTCAATAGCCGAGTATGCATCGACTAAGTACTGTTGAAATAGACGCCCTCCTCTAACTAAAGTATTACCTTGGTTATTCCTTTACTGAATAATGTATGAATAGTATTCCTTCATTGTCACAAACCCACAGTTAGTTTTCTGATTACCTTTGTTAGTATAGTAAGGTATCTTCTCATGGAAACTATCTTCTCCATACAGAAACAACAATGGATATGCAAGGCCATGTATGTTGGATGCAATTCTAAGATTCTTTGGGGTCCAGAATGTAGCTTGTTCACAATGATGTCTCTTGAAGGGATCATGTCGCCAAAATTATTGGTGATTAGGGTTGCAACCTCAACTATGGTTGGCTTGTTGTATTGCCTTGCATTTGTTCTCTCGAAGAGCAAATGTAATTCAACGTTGACAGAAGCATATGAATGATACCAATCCATTGCTATCCAGAATGCCTTGGCTAATGAACTATACTGATCCAACATTTGGGCCAAACTTTGTACAATTGTAGCATCCACTGCGTCACTATCATCTTTATCAATAAAGGCACCCATGCAATTTCTAACCTTATTTCCCATGTCAAAGAACCATAGCTAGGCATACATGGGTTGTGATTCTTTAGGAAGGAGGGACCCAATTCTGTGGTAGTTTTGTCCATTTACTCTGAATGTGTAGACCCCCCGACCGTTATTTATCGAATTATCTATTCTAGCTCTAAAAGATGTGAAGCTAAACATACTATTATATACTCTTATTTGGTCTTTAAACCGGGTGGTTGCTGTATCATTATAGTCCAGCAAGTTGTGCAATGGATGAGGGGTTGGATTAAATTTGGGTAGCCAATATTATAGATTTACCCTCCTGACAGCATAGAGAGAATGATGGATTTACAGCTCGATTCCCCTTGTTAATTCTCTCCTCATACCACATGCTTGCATTACAGTGGGCACATTGGTACGATGGTGCACCAATATTATGGTAGGAAACCTCGGTGCCTATATCAGAAGTAGTAACATTACTAAGAGAATGTTGACATATTATAGAATGTAGAATGTAGTTTTTTAGTTCCGTATAAGCAACAGGTGCCATAGATGGTATTTGTAGTAAACAAAGCATAATAATTTGTAATTGTACCTCTTGAGGTGAATGCAACTCTTTTTGTGGCGTTTCTTGATTTACATTTAGTGGTTGCTCCTAAAATTACCATGCCATGATACACTTCTCAAAGTATGCAATAAAAAAATAAAAAAATGTAGGGTGTTTTTAAAAGCAACTAAAATTATTGACAGTTTGATGGGACTTGCACCTTATTTTTTCCTGTGGGTATCGGAGAATGGAAAATTAGATGTCGATGCTATGGCTTGTTGATATAGATTGGTTTTGCCTTGGTCTGGTATTGCCGAGGTACTTGAAACCATAACATTAGGTGTACCAAACCATGTGATAAACATGAATTGCCAGATTAGCTATATTCGTTTTGCGTTTACTTGGGATTGAAGTCCTATTCCTTTCAGTTGTAGACCACAGTAACTCTATACTCTTCCATCTTGTCTAATAATTGTATTTGGTTGTAATGTTACACAGTGTTGCAGTATGTTAGCGAGCGAGTGATTTTCAGCGGCATTCCTTCTTGTGTTTCCCAAAAAAAACAAAATAGGGTTGTAAATTCAGATTTCATCAGAAGTATTGAAATGATCATGGCATTGAGTATACATGTATTTATAGCTTGTTAGGGGATTTGATTGATCAATAGTTCATATGAAGTTTGAATGGTGAGGTTAGTATATTTGTTAGTATCTTTTGAAGTATTTGAATTGACATGCTTTTAGTATTCTGTAATTTAAGTACCATATTTAGTGTGGTATTAAATGCAGAGTTTGAAAGAAACACATGAGTTTCATAGCTGAAGCTTTATGTCAACCTTCTATTATGACGTTCACCATTTTTGGATTATGACACACAACTTAAATGAAATAGATTGAAGGTACTATTATCAACCAGAGGAGTACTGTATGAATAACGGTGCTAAGGTACCATTCCAGCTCCTTTGGTTTCTAAACTCGTATTCGCACGTATACTGAAATGATCCTGTTTTGTTTTTGTTACGGTGGACTTGCCTGTTTTTCCATAATATTGTGGATAATTGTAGCTAAATATAGTAACTTACTTGTACATCTACTTTTGTCGTATGAAGACTGGGAACATTGAAATTATTACAAATAAGATAGTTGTTGTCAATGCGTAGGCAGACTTATAGTTAGGTGAGTGGGATTTTTTTGTAAAATCCCAAAATGTCTCATAAGTAGGGTGTTTGTTGTAATTATGGTTTGCATAATTGTCCTGTTAGCGTGGAGATAGACCTACTCTATTATACTGCTTTCATGTCTTTCTGGTATCCAGCAATACGGCTTTCAGTATACACAAACTGAGAAGCGATTTATTTTTTAAGGAAAAACATACCAACGAATCATGTGTATTGCCATTGTATTGATTAAAGTTTGGCTACATGTTCCGTGCCTGCATAGATTTAGCTGCTACTTTATACATATTTTGATCTGCACTTGATATTTGGAAATGTCGCACTGATTATAACTAATTTGTAAATTCTAATATTTTATACATATTTAGCTGAATGATAGTATCCGAAAAACATCATAGGAATAATACTAACATTGCTAATCCAAACAATTACAATCCTACTTTTTCCCTATCCTTCTAACTACTTTAGTTCGTTGTGTGATCTTTGCACTTTGACCCTGTATAGTGTCCCTCGTCACAGAATTTACCATTGCCTGCAAGGTGTAAAACATGCCCGATATCCAGCTGCCTGCAACATCAGCATTCTGATACACGTGCTCTCATCTCTGCATAGTGTCTTGGTCAACCTGCAAACTTTAGACATATACACAACATCTAATTGACTTCAACATTGCCAAGTCATTAATGTGTTTTTTAGGGAAAAGCAAATGTGTGTTTGTATATGCGTGGTTAATGGATGCAAAAGTTACCAACACAACAGAACAATACAAACAATGTCAAATAAAAACCACAAACATGTAATGTCTAAGGCGTAACACGCCCGAAATTCAATAACAATTCCAACATAATTGTTTTTTATTATGCGTAACTACTTTATTGTGGAAAAATTAGAATCCATGTCCATAAGCTTAGCTGTCACCGGGATGGAGCAAGATGGTGTTTGTCTAACTCGTAGCATTGTCATCCACAACACGCCTGAAAGAATAAGATAAGCAGTGTGGTGTGCTAATGTTTCATGTGGATTTCAGTGGTCGAGGGAGTGTGTAGTTTTACCATACCTTTTGTTCTTTCTTGTGTTCAGACGATTGCCACCCACCCCTGATGCTGCCTGTGTGTCTGCAACAAATGAGGCCTCGGCATCAGACTCTTCAGCCTCCCCCCTAAAATTATAACATACATGTTAGAGGACGTCAACAATTTCTTCATAAGTAATATAATAGTAGTGCTTTCATTTTGGGTGACGATGCAAGATTATAAACTAAATATTTGCCTACCTTTTCTGTTTCTTGACCTCATCAACCTTGGAAGGGGTGGTTACTGATAGGTGCCTTAACAACAGCTTGAATCCAGGAGTCTCAGACGCACGGCTTCCACCCGCCATGCTGCTTCCCCCGCTCTCACCCATCCCTTCGGCAGTAACAATCCTCCAGCAAGTGAAGATTTCATACGTGTTATGCTCATAATATGTTTAACTTTTGAACTCCAATGTGTGGCTGGTGCCTATAATGTTTGCCAAAGCTTGTGGCAAAGGTGAATGCTTATCGACCTTCTGCATACTAAAGTCATTCATAGATCTTTTGAAAAGAAGGCTGTAAGCTATGAAAGTACCTGGTCCTCATACTCCACTATTGAATCGGTTGTGCATTTCACCAAACTTGTGGCCATTTCACTAAACATCACCACAACTACCTCTGCAGTATCATCTGAAACCTCAAGTTCAAGTCTGTATCTGGAAGGTAAACATGTTCGACAAAAGTTAATCGATGCATCAGTTATCAATTTGACATAAATATTGTATGAGATAAAACATCGTTACCTTAAGACTGGGTAATCCACAATTTTATTGTAGTATTCACAAAGAAAGTGGTCGTTAGAACGAGTAACGCTTTTCTTGCATTTTTCACCTCCGCAAGACAGAAAATTCCATCCATTCCTGGTCCTGACATTATCTATACGCACCGTACAATAGAAGGTAGCCGACCGGAAAAGTGTTCGATGTTGTAAGTGCATCGGCATGTAGTAATCTAAAAGAAACATAATCTTGGTAAATAAGCAACATACATCATGTCTTCAATTCTGGGACCACATAAGTAAATTCTCCAAGGTCCCAGCTTTCGCCTCTGAACAGCCCTCTGGCAGTATTTCCTTACTGAATTCCGCACCACTGCCAGCCACATACATGGTAATTAGCAAAAGAATGTAACAGTGTAAGACTACAATCCAAGGAAGCAACTATATGCTTACCTTCTATTAGTCTTGAGGTGTTTCACTTCAGGTATTTCCTCATCATCGAGGATCAAGGTTGAGGAGGTGCTTGATAGATACAACCGGTCTGTTAGGGGAGAAACACAAGTAGGTCAATCCGGTGTATTGCTTCAATCACTTAAATAGTTTAAGAGCATGGTTTCTCACTCTTGTATTGCTTCATTGTAAGGCATCTTAGAACAATCAGATACACACCAACATGGTTGGTTCTTTTTTTGATCAACAACTCCCCAAGGGATCCCTACAGGGTAACCCACACTGATTGACACCTGGTACGGATCCAATAAAATAACATAATGTAGCTGCCCCTTTAGATCCTAAACCTTGTAAGTGTAGACAATGCTAAGTACCTGGAGTTAGCTAAGTGGAAGTCAAGCGTCTTTGACCATGTCTTCTGCTGAACAGCCCGACCAACATTAGTGACAAACCTAGCTGCATCTGCAGGTAACGCGTTTACATATTATTATATCTTGATTTTAAGCCCATATAAAAATATTACGTGCATAAAAGGTAAGAAAGCTTACCAATCAAGTATTTGTTATTTGTAATTTCAAGATTATCAAAGTCAACCAATTGAAAAGGAAATCTAATGAAACCATCAGGCTTCACAAAAAAATTTCAGATAGTTGTTGCTCCATCCAACTCCAGCATTAAGGTGGCATTTTTAATTACCTGAAACTCATCCTTGTTAGGCTAAACGACAAAGTTCTTTACTGAGTATATCCCACCCTCTTTCAACTTAAGGAAGTTGTGCACTATATTGCCCTTTGCGGTAGCGTGCATCGTACTACCCTGCAATATGTGGTGGTTAAGACCTGCCTTGAAAACTAAAACACATTTAAGGTCTGGGTGAATCTAATGTTCATGGCTTACCTTTGAATCACAGACAATAAAGTCGGTGCTCAGATAGCGTCCCGTAGCAGCATAGACATCCCACATTCGACATAACATCAAGACAATGGTTCCAGTCACACCAAGCTCCATGTTCTCCAAGAAAAGTTGTGGTTCAGCCGTTGCAGTTTTAGGAGCCATAAGCAAATTGTTTAGTGTTGTGCAACTTTGAAAGAGAAGGTAGTAGGTGTTGCTAGTTTAATGAATTGGGCTAACATTTATACCTGTAACATTTATTGTCCAAAAACTGTTTTAAAAATTGAAGGACATGCAGTTGTAGAGAGTCGTGAAGACCAAAACAATTGCAGCTTTAATGATGGGGCAAATTGAGAGCCTAATCTTAAATACGAATGGTAAATGATGGATCATTAACACAGAAAATTAAAGATATAAAAACTAAAAAAAGGCTTGCATCTTCAATGAAAGGGAAAATGGAGAGGCTCATCATGAATAACAATGGTAAAGGAGAGGCTATGCAACGTAATGTTCATGGCTTGATTATGTAACAACAACAATTAATCGTATGGTATATTTAATGAGAGGCAAATAGAGAGGCTAAGCAAACTGTCGAGTATAAATACCTTTTAATAGGCCGAATTCATTAACAATGCACATTGGTTATCCAAAAACTGGATCTTTTATAATATAAGAATATTAATATTCCAACGATAGAAAACTAACGGTCGTTAATGAGATCGTTTACTAATAATTAACTATAAGGCTTTTTAATCAATGAGTAATTAAAGGTAGTTATCCATAAATATTAGAAAAGTCAAAAAGTCAACACCAAGGGTATGTTTGGTACTTTGTTTGGCCGGTTATATTAAAAGAAAAAAGGGGGACCAAAAGTGTCAAGATTAGGTAGTTTTTTCCCAAAGCTATGTAACCCTAATCCTAACACTATAAATAGAGGATCCCTAGACCTCATTATTTATCCCATCCTTTCTCTCTTCTTCTCCTTGTAGTCGACATCTACAAACAACCCTTGGGGACAAATGTTTGAGTTCGATTACTTGTTGTATTCTTCGTCCGTTGCTTCGTAGAACTAGCATTCGGGTGATATTAGTTAACGTGTAGTGTGGATACACTTAGAGGTTCCTTACTTTAGCAACTCGAAGGGTTTTGGTTTCGCATGTGTTACATACATGCGTGTACTCGAAAAGCTCCGATTCTTCACGTAGCTTGATTGCTATTCGGTATGTTTTCCTTTTACGTTTGTTTATGTTAATTATAAGTGCTATATGAGTTTTATTCCGCTGCGTAGCTCGTTTAATATTAATGTAATATTAGGTTATTTAGACCATGATTTTTAATAGTGGCATTATGAGCCAATTCATATAGCTTTGTAATTACATAAAAGACGTAAAAAAACCATGTAAAAATGAATATTTTGTGTAAATTTCTTGCCTTTTATGTGAAATTTAATTTAGGAAATTATTTAGAGAAATATTTTTGCCTAATTAATCACATAAAACATGGAAATAAAATATGCTACATATTTTGTAAATATTATTTTCCTTTTATGTGAAATTTAATTTAGAAAATTATTTAGTGACATATTTTTGCCTAATTAATCACATAAAATATGGAAACATGAACATTTTCTTGCCTTTTTATGTGTCTTTTAATTTAGGAAACTATTTAGTGAAATATTTTATCCTAAATAACACATAAAATAAGGAAACAAAATATGTGAGTATTTTACATTATTTACTGTATATATTGTTGCTTATTTATCAAGTAATAAATTATCAACCATAGGTTACATGTATGTAAACCATGGTTGTTGAGCTTAATATATATGGTATGCATGAAATCTTTGCTACGTGAATTAATTGTTTAATTACAAAAGCTGAGAAGACTTTTGTTTAATTCTTGTTTAATTACGTGCATTGATTTGGTTAGTATGTTTAATTGTTTGAATTGGTTTTGCATGCTTATATATATTTGTGGCGTTATATATATATATATATATATATATATATATATATATATATATATATATATATATATATGCAAAAATGATTTTCAAAAATTAATATGGACTAAAACCAAGGATAAAAATGCTTATTGTATTATATTTATATGTACACTATGCTAAATCATGAGCTATAAACGTAAATTTGTAAATTCTTGCAACGTTCTATAACGCATGGGTTTAGTGGTTTCCGCAAGGGAACCCATGACGGAACAACGCACTAATGAACAATTTTACATAAACGTTTTAACAATATTTATGGTATGTCATAATAATTACTAAAGATGAAATAAATCCTTGTTTGGTATCTATCTAGGATTTAATTATATCTCATGGGGATTTAACCTCATCCGTAGTAATTTTACTTATACATGGAAATATTATAAACATGGTAACCCTAATTTTATAAATGGCATGTGGTTTATAAAATTATGGGATTTCTATTTATAGAAAGTTTTTAAAACAAAATTGGAAATGTTTTAAAAATTACTAGTGTTATAAGGTTGTATGCATGCTTCCTTATACACATTTTTGGTAACCTTGATTTTATCAAAATATTAATACCCTAAAAATTAAGTCATTTTCCATCCAAGTATGAAATCACTTGAGTTTGCTTTTTTACTCTAAGACAGTCTTAGGTGAATTGCAAAACAAGGTAATATAACAATCGTATGGTCAGACCTGAGACTATAAAATTACTGCTTTTGTTTTGGATGAATTATATCGAGTATGGTTGTTCAGAACTTCGACCCGAGGCATAAGATGGGGTTAAACATGCTACTTGACATTATAATTATGGATTATGATGCCTTGTGCCCCATAATGGCTAAGAGTTGCACATGTTGGCAATTATATCCCGTAGATTACATTTTGAGTTTACCATTTCTAGTAGATCCACTGCATTAATGGTAGAACGTCAAGTTGGATCTTAGACCGTTGTAAAATTAATGGTTTATTCATAATAAACATGGGTAGTTAATTTTTAAGGGATGAATTATTGAAAATACCGAAAATGAACTTTGTAAGTTCTTTTAATGTATTAATGCAGCGTATACCGTAAACAAGGGTTTATTCTTTACTTGTTGAAAGATAAACTGTGTCTATTTTCTTTAGGAAAACAAGACTATTTCCTATACTTTTTACTTATAAAAAGTTATAATAGGAATGAAAGAATTATCCTAAATTATAATCGAACTCATACCAAACTTACTTGTTAAGTTAATTGGACTTCTTATTTTTTTTTTCAAAATTGCTTCAATATCCTTATTTGGTTTTGAAATCTTTGAATCATAATAAGAAACTTGGATAACTAGAGAACTTGTGTCTATAGCTACCAAGATTAAAATATCTTGTTATAAACAAGACATATCTATGAGGTTTGATTGGAAGACGGAAATGTCACCACAATACTGGAAATGGCAATAACTAGAGAACTCGTGTCTATAGCTGTTTTCTTAAACCAGTAAGAGACGCTACACACCCTTGAGGTAAAGTGAGCGGATATAGGAGGAATTGCATGCCAATTTTTCAAGTTAATAAATAGCTGAGATGGCTAGAACTTGAACACACTTACTTGCTTACTAGTCCACATGACTCACATTAGCAATAATGTGTAGACATTCAATAAATGGAAAGATAAATTACCTAGTAAAGGAACCCTCACAATGTTGTCAAATCAAGTGGGAGTAATGCATTTTATAAACGAAAATGATAAACTTGCAATGTTGTCAAATTTGGTAGGAGTTGTGAGCTGTTTCCTCATAAGCATCCTACTTTATTTCTGGCTTGGCTTAAAATAATAAATTACTTTCCAAGTGTGAAACATCTTCATTTAGTAAGAATCGTCGTATATTATCTTTGATAACTTGTTGCCTTTGAGATGTCGCTTCCGTTTAATGTTATCTTTGATAGTTATGCACGATTCCTTATTAATAGATGGAGTTCTATATACACTAGCTATAAGCTTGACACTACCATATTGTCGATACAAATAAACTAACTAGTGTGGTGTTGTTTTATGAAAATAAGTTGTACCCTGTACAAGTGGAAGAAATATTCATTGTGTGCAAGGAACAACTTAGAATAGTATGACTAATGGTTTCTTGACTGCAAAGTAAAAAAACTATTACTCTACTAGGACTCCTACACATTTAATGTATGTAGCCCTATTAAGAGAATGTGTCAAGATAAAAAGGTAAGCTACATGATTATGTTTTCTTGGAAATCATAAACACGAACTTTGAAATTAACTTGAAATTACTATTGATTTACTTTAGTTTAACAATTGTTATGTCTTCTTGTTAAGACATGTACATTAAGTCACTCAATTGTGAAAAGACTTATAACGTACAGTAAAAAGTTATCTTGTTATGTCTTCTTGTTAAAGACATGTACATGAATTCATTGACTTGGTCAATGACTTATAACAAATAGTAATGTATTGGATGTTTATGTCTACTTGTTAGTACATACACATTAAGTCTTTGACTTGATCAAAGACTTATAAAAGCATGCAATTGGCTTAGTAATACCATTGATACAATTATGTTTTAACTTAAGTTGGTATAATAGGAAAAGCCATAAATTATAAGATCAATCTTATTGTAATACCACATTTATGGTATGTCCAACAAGGAAAATCAAACTATATATTGATATTATTTTGATTCATGATGACCTTAACTTATTTAAACTCCTAAAGAGATAAAGGTTAGATAATTGAGCATGTCTTGGATATACCCAATAAGACTCCAACCCAGAAGGTTAATTAAGTCATTACTCTAGTAATAAAATGAGACGAATCTCATTGTGTCTTTATTGAAGTTCTAAATTTGGTAAAAATCTCTTGGAGATTATTATTGAAAATTCCTAGAACTATTAAGTGTATGTTGTTGGATACCCAAAGGAAACGATGAGATACCATTTCTACAACCTACACGAGAACAAAGTTTATGTTGCTCGTCATGTTGAGTTATTTGAGAATAGTATCAAATGTACAAGAAGCCAGTGGGAGTCTTGCTTTGCTAAAAGCGAGTGGGAGTATTGTAGGTCTTGTATTAATTCAAGAAGAAGATACAAAAACCTTCTAAACACACTAGCGGATGTCATACTAAGGCAAAACATGAAAATGATGAACCTTAGAATGATGTTACTCACATTCATAGATCTGCATGGATACCTTATGATATGTTTCTATATCAATGGTGAGGATTATGAGTTAGAGGATCATTGTGAACCTTCTAACCATAGGAGATGCATTATTAGATCTTGGATTTAATAAATGACTCAAAGACTATGAATGACAAGATGCTGTTCAAAAGGAGATAATCATATTCTTGGAATTTGTTTTATTTTTAACCTATCGATTTGATGATGAGGTTTGAATAAGTTTCCTTTTAGAGAAGACTCATAAGGATAATATTTGTATACATATTTATTGCACGTCAAATGACATAAGTGTTTACTTATAGTTAAGTAATTGATTATGATTAAAACTTCCTCATTTATGAATTTTAAATATATAAAGATGGTTAAATTGTCATACTTGTTTCTTGGAAGGAAATATGACAAATTGGACTTCAAGAAATCTTTATTAATTGATTACCTTGTGAGGACGATATGTAATCAAATAAGGTTCTTTGAATAAATATAATCTTTACAAGTATACAAAGATACTAGAATCTAAGTATGGATTAAAAGCATGCATCTAATTAGCATAATCTTTTGTTTAATTGTTAACTAAATCCCTTG
>BQNB010005552.1:0-101652 GCA_026074375.1 Tanacetum coccineum
TACGAAAGCACCATAAAGACCAAAAACGGATTGGTTATGTTTACATTTTATCAACGAGTTAGTGGTAGTTAGTGTGACGTTGATTTTGCAGAATGACTGGGAAGTTGTGAAACGTGGATAGGATGCTCAGGTTGTTGGTGAAGCTCCACACAAGTTTAAAAGTGCTGTTGAGGCTATTAAGACACTTAGACAGGCTCCTAGTGCTAATGACCAATACCTGCCCCCATTTGTTATCGTTGATGATAGCGACAATCCTACTTGATATTGAAGCATGAAAGATCAGAGATGGAGGCATGGAGGATTGATTATGTCATTTTAATTGTTTTGGTTTCTTTAAATGTTGGATTATTTCATACTTATTGGTTTGAACTTCTCATCTCAACTGATACTTGATTTTATTTTGGTGTTGCCATGGTACTTGGTTTAATGTTTACTGGCTTAAACTGAAGCTATAATGTTTTTTTTGTTTTTTTTTCAAATAGAGCCATGTTTCTTAGTATGGAACCGGGCTCTATAACAGGGAATAGAGCCCGTTTTTTAAACCGGGCTCTATGAGCTTTCCTAATAGAGTCCCTCCCCTTTTGAGCCCCTAGGTAAAACCGGGGTCTATATTCCTTTTCAAGAGGGCTCTATGGCCTTTTTTGTAGTAGTGAGATATACTCTCTAATTCATAAACATGTTGATATCTTCTAAAACATTTAGTGTCTAAGACATTTGTGTTTTACTATCAAAAACTAAAATAATATCTTCTAAAAAACATGTTGATATCTTTTAATTTTCAAAAATATATTAAGATATACTCTCTAATTAGTTGATATCTTTTGATTTTCAAAAATATATCAAAATATACTCCTTAATTATATTTGATATTTATCTAAATTCATAAATATATGACTTTTTAATCAAGAAAAAAATAATTAACTGCACATGAAGTTTTATGTAATTATTTTTAATTCTTTAATTTTGATAGGTACGTGTTTCTTTAATATACTAATACTGTTTAATATCATTCACATGAGTACTACACATGGTTACATCGACCATATCAGTAATACTAGCTTTAGTTTCAGCCTTTTTCATTGTGTACTTGCAATATAAAAAGAGTCATGTTTATATTTTTGTACGCATGCTTCTTTAAGCTTTAGCTTTATAATATATTTAGAAAGTTATAAACCAATCTTTTAAGAAAAGGTGGAACCAGAAGTATTAGTTAACGGGGGCAAGACATCATTGTAAGATAGTAACCGTAATTAAGAATTATGTACTACAAACTGAAGTATAAGAGTCTTGCAAACATTAATACTTAAACATGTCTTATGGGTTGATCATAGCCATCTATCCGCCTTGCCATGATCAATAGGTGACAAGATCGACAACCGTAAAAACTTCATTAATCCTCTTTTTAATATCTATAATCTTCGTTTTGATTACCGCAAACTAAATGATAAAGATTCGATTTCGTAAATTTATCAGGAAACACGGCACATGGAAACAAGATGATCGAGGCAAAGCCTTACTAGACGAAGATGATTACGAAGAGTTCGGTGATTATCTCAAAGAGCAGATTCAATGGTTGTCTCTTCATCAACAAGATTCGCCTAAGTTAGGTATACACACATTCATTCAATCAATCATTTTGCATCTTTTATATGAATAAGTTTGCTGTTATGTGTGTATTGTACGGAAATTAGGCGTAATATGTGTTGGTTTTTTGTTACATGTAAACTGTCGTTGAATTGTGTTGGCGTGATTATTCATATCGTTGGACTTATAAGGTAAATGATACGTTTTTTCCCTTTCTTGGAGAATAGGCCTTGAATACAGTACTAACTATGGTAGGATAATTTCACGAACGTATGATTTTATGTAGTGTTAGAACATTACTTTTACCTTTTGTTGGATAAATTAGGAAACACAACACATGGAAACAAGATGATCAAGTCAAAGATGATTACGAAGAGTCGGTGATTATCTCAAAGAACAGACTCAATGCTTATCGCTTCATCAATAAGATTCGCCTAAGTTACGTAAAGAGTTAAGTACATTTTTGGTCCTTGTGGTTTGGTGCGAGTTCACTTTTGGTCCAAAATTCAAAAAAGGTTCACTTTTGGTCCAAAAACATAGTTTCGGTCCACTTTTAGTCCAATCCTGTGAATTTGCACTAAAATTTTTGGACTAAAAGTGAAACGAAACTATTTTTTTGGACCAAAAGTGTAACGAAACTTTTTTTTTTTTACCAAAAGTGGAACGAAACTATGTGTTTTGGACCAAAACCAAACCTTTTTTTTATTTTTGGACCAAAAGTGAGAAAATGCACCACACCACAAGGACCAAAAATGTACTTAACTCTTACGTATATACACATTCATTCAATCAATCATTTTGCATCTTTTATATGAATAAATTTGCTTTTATGTGTGTATTGTACGGAAACAGTTTTCAGCCATGAACAAGTTAAAGAAAATGGCTCTTAGGTAAGATACACTACTTGCTTTATATACTCCCTTTAATTTGACGTATTCAATTGGTATCATCACATGTGATTTTTTTAATTGTGTGGTTTTGGTGCTAATCTTAAAGAGTCTGAAATCTATGATCTCATGCAAGCAGTAAGCCCTAAACCATATAATTTTAGGTTTCACGGTGTTAGTAATCTGACAATGCTTATTTCTCATCTCTTTTATTTATATTCTGTTTGATTATAACGTTTGCTTAATTTATTGTACAAACAATCACAATTCGCAAGATTCCTAAGTATAATTTACAACAACCATCGCATAATTTTGTTTTAAAATAATTTAAATGATATTGATATTTTATTCTACGTCATTTTGTTTCAGAGTACCAGAAAATCTTCCATTATATGACATATTGAATGAGTTTCAGAAACACATGGCTGTTGTCGTTAGACAGTGTTATAAGACGACTTTAGAACAGGCTGCCACTAATAGTCCAGCATATATTGGATACTATATGTTTGTTTCAATGCACCCCTTTGCAGGTTGGCCGTCTTCCATTGATTTTTTTGTTTGTACGAGCAACTACGGGTATGTCTCTTTAAAACTCATTATAATTTTTTGTTTTGTTGATTTTGTCTATGTTATAATTTTGCAGGTTGTCTACAAAAGGTATTTTTCAAATTTGTGATAAAAAATTTTAATAGTTTGATAACCAACTACGTCAAGTAATGTTGCTTAGTTTAATAGGTGATTCTCATATATGATTTTGTATAATTTACTTGACTTCTGTTTTGACAGGCTGAGAACTTTGGATACACTCTTAAATTCCTTTAATAATTGTCATTATTTCTACTTAGACTCTATTTAACTAACTAAAAACTTATTAAACATCTGACTACTAATACGTAAAATAAACTGTAATTCTTCTATATATACTAGATCTTTTTACAACTAAATCTCTCTATATACTGCTATTCTATGAACTATACTACTAACTTATGTTGTTGTAAGAAAAAATCTTTCTCTCTACTATATATTAAATGATCATAGTAATGTTTCTAACTTTATTCTTACAATCCTATATTTCTGTCTCTGATCTCTTATAAAGACTTCTAAAAGTCGTTACTTCTAAATCTCTATTTTTGCCTCTATTTGAATTAAAATCTAATTACTAAACTTTAACTTTTCTAAATAATTACTTTTATTTCTATGATTCTTTTTCTACTAGATTTATATTCTTCCTTTAAATATTAATACTTTATGAATAACTTCATTATTTAGGAACTTTATACTCTACTTTTCTATTCTTACAAATATTTAATGCCTATTTTGTCCTCTTTCTATTTTTAATCCTTTAAACTCTATTTTTTCTGTAACTGCTTTATTTCTATTTCTCTGATTTAAAGTCTACATCTATCTATAGAACTTATTTAACTTCTCTCTACTTCTTTATATCTCATACTACTTCTAATATTTCTAATAAATATTCAATTTTAATTTGAACTTTAAAATAGTACTTTTCTTTATCCTAATCCCCTAATCACTTGGTCTAAAACTGTTTTTACTAATAATTATTATCTAATAAACCTAGTTAAACCTTAATCTGGTGATCTTAAAGTTAATCTCTCTCAATTAAATAGAATTTATATATAAATCTGCCTTACTAAATATTTATAGTACTAATCTTACGTACTAAAACCTGGGAATATCTCTAATATTCTTATACTTTCTAAAAATTGTCTTTTATAATTACCTCACTTTAATTAAAATTTATTGTTATTTCTTCTATTGATCTAACCTCTTCTTTATATATTAAATATGAGAAGTCTTATTAGAAATCATTTTAAATCGTACTTAATCTTCTCTTAAAAAATCCTTCTTTACTAAATAATATAGACCTCAATACTTACATGTTTTATTTGATTAATTCTGTCTTCACTTAATCTTATTCTTAAAGATCTCTATATTCCTCTTTGAATGAATGACTTTAAAAAGGCTATGCTTACTATTCTGCTACTTTAATAATATAAAAATTTTTCTGCTATTTAGCTAATATAATTAAATAAGTATAACTGTGTCTTCTTATAGTCTTATCTTAAGCCTCTTATAATATAACCCTGAGCATATCTCTTAATCTACTACTTCTCTTAGATAACTAAGTAAAGCTTCTAAATTAAAATATTCTAAATACTAACTAAAGATATTACTTTATCCTCTAAGTTACTTTTTATATCTATAATACTTAAAATAAACATACTCATGCTTGTACTTGTACTCTATGTATATGTCTCTCAATCTCTAAATAATTCACTATCTATACTTTCTCACTAAAAATCTCTAGCTGCCTAACCTTCATAATACTCTTTTCTTAAAAAAATTTTGATTAATATTGTCTGTATACGTGCTCTATATGACTAATATATCCTATATATTTATATTCTATTCTTAAAATTTATCAGTCTTATACTACCTTCTTCTATTAATCTAATTCATATATAATTACTAACTACTTAAGTTTAAATCTCTTCTAAAATCTAACTACTACTATAAACATCTATTTATTACTTTACTACTCTCTTTACTAAAAGTATCTGTAACCATTTCTTTCACTTATTACTATTTCACTAATTAAATTCCCTTGAATTAGTGAAAAAAACTAAAGTATTACTATTATGACTTTTCTATTGTCTAGTTCCTTCTTATTACTTTATCCTCTTATATTTAAAAAAACGGTTTAATGACTTTTTGATCATAGATACTCTATAACTAATTCTAAAATACTTAGTACTTTACGAACAATCTAATCTCTAAAACTATATCTAATTAAAGTCTAGTCTTTTGTCCTTTAGTCTTATTCCTTGTTAATACTTTAATTACTTAAGTACTAAACAATATGTATCTTTTTTAATACTAGAAATCTTTTCCAACTTACTAGCTTGTATAAGGTTCTCTAAACTAATATAATTATAACTAATTTCTTTATTTGCCTAAAATGAACTCTCTTTACTCTATTGATTTTTATATCTTAATCTACCTTATTACTCTACTTCTTCTTAATACTAATTCTAATATTTGACTATTAATTACCTATATATATCTCTCTAAAATGTTATTCTTCTTAACGTTTGCTAACCCTTTTATAAAAAATCTTAAAGCTGCTGAAACTTAAAATTACTAATACAATCTAAATTCTATGTCCTAAAAACTATAATAGCTATAACTTATGTCTAACTACTTAAATAATACAAACTTACAAATTTAAACTTTAAGGAAGTAACTTCTAATAACTTCCTCTTAAAGCATTAATTAATAAAACTGTAATAATAAAATAACATCCAATCTCATAACCTTTACCTCTATAATGAAATAATCTACCAATAGATATATCCTATTTCTATATTTATAAAAAACTGTAAATAGTCTTCTATTTATTCTTAATGTCTAATTCTACTAAAATTAGTCTCTCTATTTAAAGTATTTCTCACTTGTCTATCTTTTCTATCTATATAAACTTTATTGCTATTTCTTTAATTGCTAATCTCTCTCCTTTTAAGATCTTGTTCTTCTTTCTATTTATTTTAATGTTCTTATCTGAAATTCTACTAAAAATCTAATCTACTTTTGTCTCTACTAACTTTTTATCACTTGAATACGACTATCTTAAAATGATTCTACTTATAACTTTCCCCTATATAATCTGAGATAACTCTTTACTTTATCTCTCCTTATATTATCTTCCATGTTTATTTACAACCCCTTATTTTTCTATTCTTTTCGTTTATGAACTTTTTTAACTTTAATAAATGATCTGCTAATAATAATAGTAAAATATTCATAACTTTTATCTTATCTATACTATCTACTATTCCTCTTCTGAAAAATTAAATTAAGAAGCTATTGCTTCATTTTAAGTGTAAAAACTAGTAGTCTTCTTATATAAATTTATTCTATTATTTTCTTCTGATTCTTCTTATTAAAACTTACTCTTTTAATTATTTATCCTACTAACTATCTATCTACAATTAATTTAAAATCTACCTCTTCTCCTTATAAGAATCGTAAATTTACTATTTCTATGTCTAATCTTATCTATTTGACTACTACTTTATCTTACAAAATCTATTACTATAGTTAATATTTACATCAATTAACTCTAATTTTAAAATATTTACTTATTAAAATCTTAGTCGTTTACCTTTATCTCATAATCTATTACTTTGTCATTAATACCCGTCCTTATTATAATCTCTCTGTCTTATTCTAATCTTATATTTTAGAACTTTCCTAATTGTCAGTCATACTAATAAAACTTTGTATATCCTATTAGATCAATAATCTAATACCCTTAATCTACTAATTTATTATGTCTTTCTAGTGTGGTCTCTTTTTAATCTATCTTGATTATAAGGAATTAAAAACAAACTTCTACAACTTTTTATTTGTACTTCTACTCTTACTCTTCTATACATTTCTCTCGTCTCTCTCTTTTCCTCTTTACTTTAACTTAAAAAGTCTTAACTTACCTCCGTCTTCCTAAAGACCTTCAGAGATAAGGATAAACTTATACTTAAAAGCTCCCTATATTTATAAAAATGTTATGCTGTGAAAAAAGACTTTAATATAAACTTTTTTTGCATGTGTCTTAATAAATTACTCTTCCTAATATTATGTTATAAAAACTAACCCTATATCTTGAAACTTTTCTTCTTTCCTACTGATTTTTCTCTTATAAATCTGTATGTCCTACTTTCTACTTCTTTTTCTATCTAACTCTTCTTTCTTCTTTCTAAATAATTATATTTTCTAAATTCTTATAAATCTATTATAAAATTTCTCTAATAATCTTAATTTAACTAAAGTCTTAATATTCTTTACTTTTTTCCCCTCTGTTCTCCTCATTCTTATTGGTCTAAGGTACTAAATTATAAACATCTTTTAAAATTAAATTCTCTTCCTTATTAGTCTTCTTATCTAAAATATCTTAAGTTCCTACTCTTAACGCTGAACTTTGTTACTGAATTACTTAGTAATGTACCCTTACTAAAATAAATTTATTTCTGCTAGAATTCTTCTTTCTTTACCTAAACTGTTAGTAAGTCTGTATCTTCTAACTTTCTTCTACTTATTAACATTTCAATTAACTACATCTACTATTCTTTCTATATCTCTATATTTGACCTGTCTTTTATTGCCCTATATCCCTTACTCCTATTTGATAAAGATATCTTATTATTCTAAGTTTCTAAGTAAATAAGTCTGTATAATAAACGTAATTCTAATCTAATCTTTCTAAAAATATTTAAGATAGTCTGTACCCACTACTTAATCAGACACTTGTCGATTAATCTTTAAATGTCTATTTTTAAATCTTACTCCTCTCATTATTCAAAATCTTATAAAAAACTGTATAACTCTTTAACTTCTTTAGAATAAGCTTCAAATATATGTATTCCTCTTAAATTTAAGAAGTTCTAACTTTAAGAAAATCTATGATTTCTCTTAATTATCTAATGTCTTATTATATAACTTTGTCTTAACTCTATTTAGTATACTGTACTATTTATAGTTCTGTAGTACAGAAAACCTTTGAATCTTTGTACTCTCTACTTATACTAATAACTACTATTCTTCTCTATTTATCTTATAAACTGTCTTCTAACCTTAATAACTTAATTAAAATTACAAAACTTATCTTACCTAAAAATATACACTCTCTACTGTATTCTTTTACTTTCTAAAAAAGGATTTACTTCTCTTATAAGGAATACTCTAATTTTCTACTATTATTAGCTTTGTTCTCTATGCTATTATGTATAGTTCTTTACAATACCTTTAAATTAATAATTGTCTTTCTTGATTATTACTTAAATTACTACTCTAATTATAATTTGTCTATTGATATTATATACTATTTTTTTTGTACTTTCCCCCTGATTTAAATCTAGTGCGTAAATCTTATGGCTCTTAAAAATATATCTTTAAATACTATTTAAGTAATATCTTATCTTCTGTCTATAAAGATGTGTCTTATTTTTAAAAAAAAATAAATAAGACTTAGTCTATAATCTAAACTATCTTATTGTCTAACTTTATTATATTTTTACAATTAGTCTAACCTCCTGATACTTTTTTATCTTTTTAACATTATCAATTAACTACTACTTAACACATCTAAAATAAAAAAATTCTCTCTAAATACTCTATTCTAATAACCTAAATGGCTATTTCTAAGATTTGACTGAAAATTCTTCTAACTCTCTTTCTAAAATAATGGTTCAATACTAAATAAGCTTAATCTTAATTATAACTTCTTTAAATTCTAACTAGTTACTTCTCTATTAATTTAAGACTATTACTTAACTTATAAAAAGATAAAATTTCTTTAGTAAATCTCTTGCTATATTTTAGTTCTAAAGTGAAATAAAAATCTAACTTAAACTTTTATTTACCCTTATTCTATTAGTATATTTATATTCTATTAATATTGTAGAATTACTATAATTCTTATGTCTGTACTAAATTTATTAACTTACCCTTATATTTTTTTTAGCGTCAAATTTTTAATATAGTCTTTCTATATTAGTTCTTACTAAAACATATACTTCTAATTTAAAGACTATATTATGTACTCTTGATAATAACATTGATTTAATAAGTTTCAAATTAATTATATAAATTACTATTTCTTCTAATCAAAATGGAACAATATTTTAGCTCTATAACATTATATAATTAAAGATGTTTTTAATATTTAAAATCTTCGTCTGTTTTTCTATTTAAATTAGTGTGTAATTAATATTTTATTCTAAATTCCTACTTCTCATTGAACATATATTCCTAAAAATTTATGTGTCTAAGATGTAATTAGAATATAATTTATTATACTAAAAACATTTATATTCTAATTTTTTTTTTCTCTTTAAATATGTCCTCTTGCTTCTAACTTAATCTTTATCTCTCTGCTTAATAAATAAGTATATACTTATACTTAACTGTAAATACTACTTGTCTCTAACTAGTACGTAAAATTCTATTTATATGAACTATCTAACTTTTTTCAATTTAAACTATTTTTACTCTATCTAATCTGTAATCTTTTAGCTCTCTTTCTTGACAAAATAAAAAAAAAAAACTCTACTACGTTAAACTTCTAAGAAATTCAAATTCTTATAATAAAATAATTCTTGTCTTTTAAGACTCTCTTGAAACGATAACTCTTAATGTCTTTTTTTTGTTGTCCTTATTTCTAGGTACTAATCTAAGTTCTAAATATAAATATTTCTCCGTTTTTAGATTATTTCTTCTATCTTAATAAAATAACTGTCTTTTCTCTGTCTATAAATCAATAATTAACTGCTTCTAATTAAAATCTTATAATTGTCTCTAAAATTACGATAGATAGTCCTACCTTTCGGATATTAATCTAATTTGTATCTTATAGAAACGAACTTTTTACTTCTTATAAACTATATGCCTTCTATATTTACTACCCTTCATAAAATAAACTAAGTCTTTCCCTCGTATCTTATAACTATTCTACTTAATACTATTAATTTTTCTCATTGCTTTATTTGCTTTATGAACCCTTTTATTCCCTCTAAAAACTTCAGTACTGTTCTTAGATAAGATCTAACTACTATCTATTTTGTCTTTGTTGAAATATGTTAATCTTATATAGTCTACTTAACTAAACCTCTCTAAATCTTTACCCTCTAATACATTGATTTTACTCTCTTAACTCCTGATTAATTTGAACTCTCTTACTATAATTTATTTATAATAAAATGGTCTTAGTAAGGCTTAAATTCCTTAATAAATTCTATCTAATTAACAAATAGCTTAAAGAATTGTCGTAGCTATATCAAAACTCTTAAATATGAACTAATCTAAGGATATGTATCTAATTTCTATCTTATAATCCCTCTCACTCTTATACTTCTTCCTGATTCTAACAAAATAATTATCTTTTAATCTGTTCTACTCTTCATTAATGATTTACTTATTTCACTTATATAATTCTTCTCCTAATCTACATAGAAATATATGAAATTATTTTTCTGTCTACTTAAAGTCTATAAATTCTATTAATTTTAACTCGATTAATCTGTGTGAATATATCTTCTCTAAAGATATATTTCTCTTAGAAGGCTCCTCTATAGTCTTAAAAACTCCTTTAATCCTTCTTCTTAATTTCTGCTTATAATGTTGTCTAGATATTGTATCTAACGTTCTAAATTGTTTTCGTCATTTTTATGCTCTACTTCTTATAATTAATATTTTAGCTTTTCATTCTTAATGTATAATGTCTTTTCATATTTTATATACTTCTAATAAGATATTTAGCTATAAAATCCTTGTCTATCTTTATTCTCCTTTAAATATTACTTATTCAAGGATTTTCCTCTTAGATTGGTCTCTTCTATTCTTCTTAAAATTTATTATATCTACTTATTAAATCTCTCTTATTAATTATTGATATTAATGTAGTCCTTTAAAATTTATCTAAATCAAAAAGCTTAATAATTCTCTGAGGATCTAATCTAACTAGAGGTATTTTTCAAATTTGTGATAAAAAAATTTAATAGTTTGATAACCAACAACGTCAAGTAATGTTGCTTAGTTTAATAGGTGATTCTCATATATGATTTTGTATAATTTACTTGACTTCTGTTTTGACAGGCTGAGAACTTTGGATACTATTACTTTAGCAACAACATACGGTATTTTAATTATATTTCTGAATTAATATTGTTTTAATCCACTCCAGCGGAAGAGCAGATGTCCTACGCTTTGACGATCCATGAACAACACTACTGATAACGCCTAAGTTATGCATGTTTCTGGTGGCGTTATTTATTTATATCTAATCATTTCTTGTGAGCTTTTGGTACTTTTTAGTATAAAACATGTACAGGTTCACTAGAAGACATCTCAAGATCATAAGAAACAAAGCTCAGGTGTTTACGCATATTAGAAATCAAGATACAAGAGAAGAATAAAATCTCAAGCTAAAAAATCTCCAAGTATGGCGCACTTATCAATTGTGCGCTGCACTCCTTATCAAAGCATTCCAAGTCTGCCGCACTTCCTCTCAAAGCATGCCAAGTCCGCCGCACTTATTAGTTGTGCGCCGCACTTCTCCCCAAAGTCAAAGAATTAAAGTCTCAGTCAAAGAAGTGCATTAACTCCATAAGTACGCCGCACAAAGTATTTTGTGCGCTGCACTTCCCGTCTGACTACGAAGAATAAATGAAGTCATAAATACCACTGCATTAATACCCTAAGTACGCCGCACAAATACTTTTGTACGCCGCATTCCTTCAATAAACATTAAATTCACTTCGCATATAATCACCAAGTGCGCCGCACAATCTTTTGTGTGCGCCGCACTTTGCACCTTCCTCAGCCTATAAATAGAGGACAAATTTGGCTCATTTGATATATCCCACTACTCACTTCTCTCATCACACACTCAATCCTCTTCCCTTATAATGTCCTAGTTCTTCCAAATCATGTCCTAAACCATAAACACCACACCCTTTTGAAGATTCAAGATCAAACAATCAAGAACGCAGAAGAATATCATTTTAGTATATTGGAATAATGGAAATTCATGTTGAATCATCTTATGTTATGAACCTCATAGCCATAAGAGGCTACATCTCTCATGACTATTCGATAACGTTATGATAATGAATAAGTTTTTGGTATGATCTTGATCTTGTTAATCTCAAGCTTTTATTGCAATCCTGTTATATCTATCCTTGTCGGTTTTGCTTATCAACTTAGATTATATACGCATATCTGTATAGGTCGAAAGACCCGTTATGATCTATATGGTTTTAAAGATTTGTCTATGATCTTTATCGTTTGTGCCGAGAAATCCACTTTCGTAATTGATAAACAAAATAAGTTTTGATATAATAGTTACCGGATCTTTTGAGTGACACATGTGGTTTAGTAAACTAACTATAAGTCTTGAGTTAATTAATTTAACTTATGAAAATGTTTTCTGACGAGAAATCCTTTTTATAAATTAATGTGTTCATCTTTCGGGTCATAATCATTAGTATCACTTATAAATTATTCTCGACTATCCGAGTAGTCATTTTCATTATTACTTGGTCAATCAAATATTATTTTCAAAATTGTTAAAATCTATTTTCTGATTATTTGAACACTACGCAAATCCCTTTGAACGACCTGGTTTTACCTTAAAAGCTATACCATATACGGTGGTTATACTTTTGCATGTGTGCTTCCTTAATAGTATTAATCGGTGGAATCAGTCTTATAAATTTAAAGCTTTTGAAACACATCAAAGTTTTTGGCGCCGTTGTGTTCTGAAGTAAACTTTGGAAAATTATTTTAACTCACCCTCTTTTCAAATCGCCGTATAGTTTTCTGGCAAACTGACCCTAAATCCCAAAAAATTTAGTTTCCTCGGATGTATACACGTGCTTCCAATTCTGAACTTGTTGAACCACTACTTGAACCGTAATGAACACTGAATCGAAGACTTCATCGACAAAATAGGAGAGTCCCATTCGAACAAAGAAACAACCCACCTCAACACCCGAGAGTTGTTTATCCACCAATTCTCGACATCAACTATTTCTGACACCTTGTCGAACTTCTAAATCATAATATAATGGATGATCAACCCATGTGGGCTGCCGACCGTGTTGTTGCTAAAACTCCCAGTTCCGCAATCACTCTTCCTGCAACCGTAAATGAATTTGCTATTAAAGATAACCACTTGACTCTTGTCAAAGGAAACCAATTTGATTGTAGAATTAAAATCGATCCTCACAAACACGTTCACGAATTCCTCGGAATATGTGACATGTTCAAATATCAAGATACCAAAAATGAAGCTGTTCGCTTAATGATGTGTCCCTTATCACTCACTGTAGATGCAAAAACTTGGTTAGACGAACTTTTTGAAGGAACTATCGAAAACTGGAACGAATTTCGCACCGCTTTTATTAGCCGATTTTTCCCCCTAGCCTTATTCAACCGACTCTTAGGAGAAATTAGAGCCTTTTCCCAGCATGAAGGCGAAACTTTAACTGATGCTTGGTTACGCATGAAGGAAATGCTCAGAAATTGTCATGGAAACAATATCTCTAAAGGTGGCATAATCAAAATCTTTTATCATGGCCTCAGCGAAGCTACCTAAGAAATTCTCAATGCTGCAGCCGGTGGTATATTTCTTTACAAAACTCCGAATCAAGCTTATCAACTCCTGGAAGATAAAGTCTTACTCAAGCTCGACTAGGCTAAAAATCAAAAATCAAAACCGATTAAACAAACTGTCACTTTTACCGATGAATGCCACCGTAATACCGATACTGAAAAATTATGGCCCAAATGGATGCCATGACCATGAAGATGGATGCTCAGTACAAAGAACTCCAATCTCGTCCGAAACAATCAACTCCTGATCAAAATGATGAGGACATTCCCATGTCTCGGGAAGAGGAAGTAAAATTCATGCAAACCTTCCGTAAGACACATTTTTACAATGATTATCGCGATCGTAACTTAAATCGCGATAATTAGCGTTCAAGTGAACGGAATGATTACAACCGAGACAACTATCGATCAAACACCGATGATAAATCATATGATCTTCAATGACAATTCAACAATTTAATGAAAGCTCAACAATCAATGAATGCTTTTGTCAACGAAACATTTATGGATCTCAAAGCTCAGCTCAAAACATTAGCCAAAAATCATCAAGCTTCAATCCAAAACCTTAAAACAAAGTTCGACAAACTCACTAACAAGCAATCTGGTCGACCTTCTGGATCACTCCCGGGCAATACTCAATCAAACCCATGAGGAAACAACTCCAAAGCCTATCAACCACCACAAGCTCATAATGAGCATGTAAATGTTGTATTTACCCAAAGTGGTAAATCTTATGATTCACCCATAAATCCAAACGACCAACAAGATGATGCTGAAATTATTGTTAATTTCGATAGTGATGATGAAAATGAAGAACCTATACCTACAACTTCCAAAACCGATTAAAGAAACTCCAATACCAAAACCTTACAAACCAAAAATTCCATATCCTCAACGACTAAGGAAAGAAAAAATGGAAGCTCAATATGGAAAATTCCTCGACATAATTTGTGTCGTCCAAATTAACGTACCTCTTGTCGACGTCTTAGCTGGAATGCCTAACTATGGTAAATTTCTCAAAGACCTCATAAGCAACAAACACAAGATCGAACAAATTTCTACCGCTTTCTTAATCGATGAAAGCTCAACAATGATTCAAAATAAAGTCCCGCCAAAACTTAGAGACCCTGGAAGTTTTCTTATTCCATGCAACTTCAACAAAGCTTTCTCTTGTAATGCCTTGGCCAACCTTGGTGCCAGCATTAACCTTATGCCATATTCCTTGTATGCAAAACTCCTCTTAAAACTACCAAAATGAGCGTGAGATTAGCCGACACATCATTTCAATACCCTATTGGAATAGCTGAATATATGCTCGTTAAAGTTGGTAAATTTACCTTCCTTGTTGATTTTGTTAGTCTAGAAATGGAAGAAGATAGTTAAATTCCCCTAATTTTGGGACGACCATTTCTTCACATCGTTGATGCAGTAATT
Organism: Tanacetum coccineum; assembly: GCA_026074375.1. Lineage (NCBI taxonomy): Eukaryota > Viridiplantae > Streptophyta > Magnoliopsida > Asterales > Asteraceae > Tanacetum > Tanacetum coccineum. Next base: position 15,093 of record BQNB010005552.1, read on the forward strand.
CGAGTTAAACAGAAACAACTCATTCTCGGAGTTAGGACTGAACGAATGATTTTTAATATAGACTCTGCCATTAAATACTCTTACTAGAATGATGACACATGTTTTAGTATCGATGTTATAGATGAAATTTTAGAAGAAGATTTTGATGCTCTTCTCGATTAGGGAAGTCAAATATCACATTCAATAAAAGGAACCATTCTCGAAGAAAAACTCTTTGCCGAATTCGATGAATTCATAGCAATGACTGTCGATGAAAATCAAAAAATGAAACTAAAGAAGAACCTGAATTTGACAAAATCACCATCAACACAGATTATAAAATCAAGACATCCCTCGAAGAACCTCCTACGGATCTTGAACTCAAACCTCTTCCTGATAATTAAGAATATGTATTTTTGGAAGAACCCTCTTTTCGTCCTGTGATCATATCGTCTGAACTCTCTGCCCAAAACAAAAGTAAACTTATATCCATTCTTAAGAAGCATAAGCAAGCATTTGCATGGAAAATAACAGACATTCCTGGCATCTGTCCATCATTCTGTAAACACAAGATCCAACTTCATGATGACAAGAAACCAGTTATCTAAAAACAAAGAAGGTTAAATATAAACATTCAAGAAGTTGTTAAGAAAGAAATTGTGAAACTCTTAGATACCGATATTATTTATCCAATTGCCAATAGTCCTTGGGTTAGTCCTATTCACTGTGTGCCAAAGAAGGGCGGAATTACGGTATTCACAAATGAAAATGATAAACTTGTCCCAACAAGAACCGTTACAGGTTGGCGAGTTTGCATCGATTATCGTAAACTCAATGAAGCAACTGCTAAAGATCATTTCCCTTTACCGTTTATGGATCAAATGTTGGAAAGACTCGTAGGAAATAAATACTTCTGTTTCCTCGACGGTTTTTCTGGATATTTTCAAATTCCAATCGATCCTATGGACCAAGAAAAAACAACATTCACCTGTCCTTTCAGAACATACGCTTATAGAAGAATGCCTTTTAGATTATGCAATGCTCGAGCTACTTTTCAAAGATGGATGCTGGCAATATTTCATGGAATGATTGAAGAATCAGTCGAAGTATTCATGGATGACTTCTCCATCTTAGGAAACTCTTTCGACAAATACCTAAACAACCTCGATAAAATGCTCCAACGTTGCAAAGATGCTCATCTTGTCCTTAATTGGGAAAAATGTCACTTTATGGTTAAAGAAGGCATTGTACTTGGACACAAGGTGTGTGGTGCAGGACTTGATGTTGACAAAGCAAAGATAAACGTGATTTTAAAGCCTCCACCCATACCAATATCAAAGGTATTAGAAGCTTCCTTGGACACGCTGGTTTTTACCGACGATTCATAAAAGATTTCTCAAAAATTACCTGACCTCTAACTAAGCTGCTTGGAAAAGATACCCCATTTGAATTCAGCGCTGAATGCCAAAGTGCATTCAAATTATTGAAAGAGAAACTCACATGTGCTCCTGTGATAATATGCTCAAACTGGAATCTTCCATTTAAACTTATGTGTGATGTAAGTGATTCTGCAGTGGGAGCCGTATTAGGTCAAAAAGATGGTAAAAACATTCACCCAATCTATTTCACAAGAAAAACTCTTAACCCAGCGTAACAAAAATACACCATAACCGATAAACAACTTATGGCTGTAGTTTTTGCATTTGATAAATTCAGATCCTATCTTATACTATGAAAGACCATTGTCCACACCGATCATTCAGCTCTTAAACACCTATTTAAGAAACAAGACGTAAAACCCTGTCTTATTAGATGGATTCTGCTCCTACAAGAATTAATATAGATATCAAAGATAAAAAGGTACAGAAAATGTTGCTGCCAACCATTTATCTTGAATTGAAAAGGAAGAAACAAGTGATGACAGTGAAGTCGATGATAACTTTTCGGGAGAAACCCTTATGATAATTGACACTAGAAATGAACCATGGTTTGCAGACTTTGCATACTATTTAGTAGGAGATATTATACCAAAAGGGATGACATATCAACAAAAGAACAAATTCTTCTCCGACCTCAAATACTACTTTTGGGAAGAACCCTATATTTTCAAAGTGTGTTCTGACGGAATAATCAGACGATGTGTATCTGGACCAGAAACCTGAACCATTTTAGATCAATGTCACCACGGACCTACTGGTGGACATTATGGACCAAACATAACAGCTAAAAAGGTTTTAGACTTAGGATTTTACTGGCCGACAATCATAAAAGAAGCTCACACTCTAGTTCGCCTTTGGGAAGCATGCCAAAAAACCATAAATATATCAAAACATGATGAGATTCCCTTAAACAACATTTAAGTATGTGAAATTTTTGATATATGGGGTATTGACTTTATGGGACCATTCCCAAAATCCTACAAGTTTGAATATATATATTAGTCGATGTTGATTACATATCTAAATGGGCCAAAGCTCAAGCCCTACTAACTAATGATGCCCGAGTAGTAATCACCTTTCTGAAGAAACTTTTTAGCCGTTTCGGAATGCCCAAAGCCTTAATCAGTGACCGAGGTACTCACTTCTGTAACAAAATAATGGAAAAGACTATGAAAAGTTATGAAGTCAACCACCGTTTTTCTACATCATACCACCCTCAAAGAAGTGGTCAAGTTGAAAACACGAACAGAGCACTTAAAAGAATTCTTTAAAAAACTATTAAAGACAACATTACTATTTGGTCAAGAAAACTTGATGACGCTCTGTGGGCTTTTCGTACTACCTACAAAACACCTACCGTACCACACCCTACAAACTCATATGTGGAAAAAATTGTCAGTTACCATTTGAAATTGAACACCGTGCATACTGGGTACTAAAAAATTGCAATCCTGATCTCTTCGCTGCTAGTGAGAAAAGAATGTTTCAGTTACACGAATTGGACGAACTTAGACACCAAGCCTATGAAAACTCTATGCAAAGTCTGGCATGATAGAAAACTAAGAATAAGGAAGGAATTCAAACATGGAAACAAGGTTCTACTTTTTCACTCAAAGTATAAATTCAAACAACAAAAACTTAGATCTTGATGGTTAGGACCATACATAGTAAAACACCAATATCCCTCCGCATATATAGAACTATATGGAAAAGATGGAAAGACATTTATTGTCAATGGTCATCGACTTAAGTTATACCATGAAGAAGAAGAGTATAATGACACAAGGGAAGCAGTCACTCCCTTCTTTGGGAAATAATGAACTCTGAAGTACGAGTCTAGCTAATGACTCAACTAAAAATTAAGAGCTTCTCGGGAGGCAACCCGTGCTATACTTAAGTTTAGAAGAGTTCCCCCTCCACTAATAGCCTTTATTTATCTATTAAAAAATATATATATTTTGTTTCTGTGTTTACTTTTATGCATGTAATATAGCTTAAATGAGAAATGATGAAGAAAGATCAAAAAATTCCGCTCAAAGATAACTATCTCTACAAGTATCATTTTCCATAAATTTTCCCTATTTTATCTTGTTTATCAGTTTATCACATTGAGGGCAATGTTCAACTTAAGTGTAGAGGGGAGCAAAATAGGAAAATTTAATCATATCTCTCCATGTTTGCCCTGACATTATTAACTGATATTTTCTGGAAAATTTAAATTTTTAAGGCAAATCCAACCGGATTGACATTATAGCTAGCACAAAATCAACCCACTTAAATTGTGAGAATTTAAGCCTTATAGAAAAATTCGGGTATCCACCTTTGGTACCCAAGATAATTGATACCTTTAGCCTGTTCGAGTTAGGGTTTCAATGCAGTCATATGTGTCTATTCCATCGTTATGGATGTATACACACGGTCTTTGTCGATTTTTCTAGAATAGTGGTATTGGTTAATAATTATATATGAGTGAGCCAGTAATATAGTTTGCTCTAGAACTTGTGCTTGATCACCATTTACTTGACCACGATGAGGTTAATTTTTAGACAAAGTCATATGATAAGAGGTAAAATAAAACCCTATGAAATTCATCTATCTGTTGCACTCGCTTTTAGTGTTATTCCGCTGAAGAATCAAAGAAGTATCGAAATCAAAAGAAGAAAGAGAAGCTCAAAATAAAGAAGTAAAAAGTTATGTGCCAGCCTTAGTTATCGCAGTGGTACAAAAAAAATGAAAAAATAACAGAAAATTACAAAAAGAAATAATATAAGGCTGAAGTTTGGCACATGGAACAAGTACAAGATACACAACCGTATCAAGTTTTTGCCTCTTTGAGATTCTGTCTAGGAGCTCACACCGCATCGGTCATGTTTATGTGTCTAGTACAAGCATATGGTAGCTATCTAGATTATGTGTGTGCATATGAGTGATTCTCCTAAAAAATAAAACCTATATGAGTGCTCGTGTAAATTCAAAAATCAAACATTTTTTCTAATGTGAGGTGCTCAGTTATATGTCTTTGCCTTAATCAAAGAATCAGTAAACACTTGTTTTAAAATTATAAATCTATCTTCTCCACGTCACGATAAATGATCTTATTTTCTCGCTTTGATTGCTTGAGGGCAAGCAATAGCTAAGTGTGGAGGGATTTGATAATGCCTAAATTATACATGTTTCTGGTGGCGTTATTTATTTATATCTAATCATTTCTCATGAAGACATCTCCAGATCATAAGAAACAAAGCTCACGTGTTTACGCATATTAGAAATCAAGATACAAGAAAAGAATAAAATCTCTCCAAGTACGGCGTACTTATCAATTGTGCGCCGCACTTCTTCTCAAAGCATGCCAAGTCCGCCGCACTTATTAGTTGTGCGCCGCACTTCTCTCCAAACTCAAAGAATTAAAGTCTCAGTCAAAGAAGTGCATTAACTCCATACGTATGACACACAAAGTATTTTGTGCGCCACACTTCCTGTCTGACTACGAAGAATAAATGAAGTCATAAATACCACTGCATTAATATCCTAAGTACACCGCACAAATACTTTTGTGCACTGCACTCCTTTAATAAACATTAAATTCACTTCGCATTTAATCACCAACTGCGCCGCACAATCTTTTTTGTGCGCCGCTCTTTGCACCTTCCTCAGCCTATAAATAGAGGACGAAATTGGCTCATTTGATATATCTCACTACTCACTTCTCTTATCACACACACAATCCTCTTCCCTGATAATGTCCTAGTTCTTCCAAATCATGTCCTAAACCATAAACACCACACCCTTTTAAATATTCAAGATCAAACAATCAAGAACGAAGAAGAATATCATTTTAGTATATTGGAATAATGGAAATTCATGTTGAATCATCTTATGTTATGAACCTTATAGCCATGAGAGGCTAAATCTCTTATGACTACTCGATGACATTATGATAATGAATAAGTGTTTGGTATGATCTTGATCTTGTTAATCTCAAGCTTTTGTTGCAATTCTGTCATATCTTACCTTGTCGGTTTTACTTATCAACTTAAATTATATACTCATATTGGTATAGGTCGAAAGAACCATTATGATCTATACGGTTTTAAAGATTTTTCTATGATTTTTATCGTTTGTGCCGAGAAATCCACTTTCATAATTGATAAACAAAATAAGGTTTGATATAATAGTTACTGGATCATTTGAGTGACACATCTAGTCTAGTAAACTAACTATAAGTCTTGAGTTAATTAATTTAACTTATGAAAACGTTTTCTGATGAAAAATCCTTTTTTATAAAATAATGTGTTCATCTTTCGGGTCATAATCATTACCATCACTTATAAATTATTTTCGACTATCCAAGTAGTCAATTTCATTATTACTTGGTCAATCAAATATTATTTTAAAAAGTGTTAAAATCTATTTTCTGATTATTTGAACACTAGGATTTATTACTGCTATAACGACCTGGTCTTGCCTTAAAAACTATACTATATACGGGGGTTATACTTTTACCCGTGTGTTTCCTTAATAGTATTAATCGGTGGAATGAGTCTTATAAATTTAAAGCTTTTGAAACACATCAACTACCCAAAGTATGACAACAGTAAGGATTTATTACTGCTATTTATATTTTCTAATTAATATTGTATATTTTAATCGACTCTTGCAGAGCAAAGGTTTATGTCCCAGTAACAACAACATCTAGTGAAGAAGGTGAAAGATGCTACTTTTATGATCTAACACAAGAACAAAGTTTACTAACTCATTCAAAACACTATATCTAGCTATTTGAATATTTTACACTTGTAATTTTAATTTTGCTTATTTGTTTTTGCTCATGATATGATATGATGCCATCATTCTGCAAAGTTCCCAAGTTTAGGTTTGTATTTTGCTGTTTCGTTCTACATGTACTCTTTTTTTCTCAAAACCCTAATAACATACATTATGAGGTATGGCTATGCACATGTAATAAGTTGCATGGCTAATTTATGAATGATCCATTAGAAGTATATTGGCTGATTGCACATCTCATGAAGGTTTACAAGATGAACAACTACCCTCAAGCGTATACAAACATCCATTACAGAATAAACAAGTCTTCCAAATAGTAAATTGTTAAACTTGCAAGTCACTAGAAGATAGCAATTATGAAAGAATGTGGATGCATGGTCATTTAAGTTTAGTCTACTATGCTAAAGCTTTAAACCAAAATAAAAATAAATTAATAATGACCCGAAACTATATATGTGCTTAATCTTATAAATGTAAATATATTTTTACTTCACGAAACTATATATGTGCTTAATCTTATAAATGTGAATATATTTTTACTTCTAAACTGAACCAAAGTCAAGCACCTCCTAAAATTGTATGTTCAAATGTTATTCTTAACATAAGATCTTTGTTTAAATGTATAATAATTAAAAGTATCTTTTTTGTTTGCAGATAAGCATAGAGATACACTAGAAGAAGTCTGTTAAGAGTCAAAAGCAACATAGGATTTAAGGTTCTTTGTTTAGACAAAGATGGTAACCATTAAAACTCAACGACAAACGTTGTATACAAAGAAGTCTTATGTCGTATTTGCATAGGCATCATTGTTTTCTATATATAACTTCCTGAATATCTTTTGTATTACCACCAGCAACTTTGTTTCGTTGTAATTTCTTAAAATTAGTATGTGTTGTTCAGTAGAATTATTCATTCCGTGTTAGATGGCTGAGGTATAAAAGTTTTCAGTTGATTAGTACAATTTTTTCTCACAAGGACATGTATATGTCACACTATCAAGAATCAAACGAAAAAGAGGAATGAAGATTCTATGTTTACACAAACACGATAACAATTTGAACTAAATGACAAACATCGTCTCAAAAAAAGTTTTATGAACTCAACCCGGTCGTTGGGCGGGTTATGTTACTAGTAAATATATATATATATATATATATATATATATATATAGTGCAACTTTCTTTTCAGCACCAATCTTAGTGCGAGAACTGACAGAACCACAAAAAACATGCATGTTATTCATGTATCCAAATTTAAACTCATAGAGGACGTTCACTGTAGGTAAAACTATAATAATCTAATCATCGACGATTAATTCGGAATTTCTGGTTTCTGAATTATACTCTCCAAAATTCACAAGTGACGAGAGGAGTCCATAAAGCGGTATGAAGGAATATCAAGTAGGAAACCCGTCAAGAAACACATATAGTAAACAAATTAGCGAATTGACTCATTCTTTCCATTCAAATATCTATATAAAAATATTGACGTATCATGTAAGCAAATTAAACTCTAGGTCGTCAACTGTGTAATAACTATAAATTACAACTCCATAATTTTGACCGATTAACTGGAATATTGTTCTAAACAAATTAACACTCTAAAAATCACTATGACAAGAGGAGTCCATAAAGCGGTATGAGCACATTGACAAAAGGGCCTTGTATGTAACATATTTTTTTAGGGCAAGTCAATATCTTTTTAAGTAGTAAAAAATATAATTTTGTTAATCTGTCATTAACTAAAAGTCAAACAAAACACTATTAATATATTAAATGAAACAAAAGATTATAATGAATCTCGAACACCCGTTAAAAGTTTAGACATAACATAATATATAATAAAATTAAGAAAGAAATAAGACTATCAACAGAGCAACCAGCCCCCTTCAACATCTCTCATAATGTGTTCTACGCCGTTGAAAGCTAGATCCACATGAGGTGTGTAATGCATAGCTAAAAAAGATACACACCTTAAATTTTACAATAATGGTTTAAAAAAAGTAAGTGACATAGAAACAAAAGAATATCATAGCAAAGATTTAAGATTGCCATTTTAATTTATTTGAAACATGCATATCGTTGAACAAATTAGAATTACAAATGAAACATATAAGTTGGAATATAAGAAAAAGAAAAACATTGACTACATGATCTTAAACACTTGTAGTTGTTGATGGCTCAAATATTAAAGGGTGATAGTTTTTGTTAATCATATGTGTGTTGATATCACCAACCAAATACTACAATAGAATGAATTAATTTTGTGAAAGAATCTAGTAGTAAAAGATTAATAAATTTGAAGGACTATAATTGTTAATTTGAAATAAGAAATTGAAGCTATGGAGAATTAGTGATGTCATTCATGACATATTTTATGACATAATTAATGATATCATTAAATGGGTAGGAGAGAGATTAAAAAAGATTTTGTTTTATTATATATATAGATATATATATATATATATATATCACCTTCAAAAAGTCCATTTTAAGCGTTTAAATGACTATTTTTTGCTTATTGGGCCTTAAGGCCCATTAGTAGTTCAAAATATTATTATTAGTTTTAAGATTCGATTTAGGCCCATTATTAAAGCCCATTAACAAAATAAGTCCAATGAATAATCCCGAAAGAAGCCAAGGATCACGGACCAAGGCTAAGCTATGGTTTGGGCCTAGCTTATTGGGTTGTGGCCTTTTAAGCCCATAATAAGCTATTCAGAGCTTATTTTTAAAACGTTAAGCTACGTGTATATTTAAATATCAAAATAAACTATAACCAAAATCCATGAAAATAAGCCGGACCACAATAAGGTCCACAATAAGCCGTGGGTCATATAAGCACACAACATAAATATTTAGCTTATAAAATAAGCCAATAAGCTATAAGTTATTCTAGTTCTCAAAATAAGCTATAAAAATTTAACAGGAATAGATAATAACTAAAATCACTTTTCCTTTGTTTTCCTTTTTCATTCGAAAGTAAATAAGGCATAAATAAGCCGTATAAGCTTACTTTAAGCCGAAAATAGAAATAAGCTACTAAGTATATAAATGTTATTCAACCATCACAACCAAGAAAATAAAATGGTCTTTTCTTGCCTCTTTTACCCTGAGTTCGAACCAAATAAACACCCCTTAATATTTACTTCAAAATTTTATGCTTTCAAAAAGAAAGAAAGAAAATGATTTTTGTGTGTGTTGTTTTGTGAAATATGTGTGTGTGTGTGTTTCAAAGATATAGGACAAAAGATGGATGCATGCATGGGACAACATAGCTAAAAAATTTCCTTGTGGTTCCCCTTGTGGGGCTCGAACCGGCCAAGCATCCTATGGGGATCCTAGGTGCGTTTTGGCTCTTGTCGAGTTACTTAATGATCATAACTCGTGATTTAAAATGTGACCCGAAGTTTTCTTGTATTTTTAACGGATGTAAAAATGTTTTTAGATGAACTTTGAATATTTACACTATGGGTAAATAAGTTAAATCGCTTTAAATTTAGTATGGACCATTAACGGACGTGTCGGAACGCGTTGTTTGATATCTTAAGCCGTTTGTAGGACAACCTCCTGGAAATTGATCAAATATAAGTATAATCATCTACAATGAGATAATTAAAGAATATAATAGCACTAACGATCAAATATATAATAAATTGATTACCGTAAATCACGGAAATCGATATGACAGAAACAGAAAAGGCTAAAAGTCAAAGGACTTAAAATAGAACATTATGAACTAGAAAATCCGCAAGGGTTACAGTAAGGTAGCTGTAATTATGAAAGTAACATTTAAACAAAACAAAAATGTTAAATGCTAAACGCTAAATTCTTAAAAAATGAGCATTTAGAAAAAGAGCAATTAAACAAAACAAAAATGCTAAATGTTTATTACCAAACAAGCATTAATATCCAAATGCTAACCCATAATAGGATACTCTACTTGAATTCATAGTTTTTGAAATTCTCACTATAAATGAGTTCCAAGAAATTATCTTTTTTGTATAAATAATAGACACTTAATTAAGACCTTTGTGTGTGACCACAGACTCGAGGAATCTATGTTTCCGTGATTTATGAGCATTGTTTCCTTCTATATAACGAAGACGCGACGCCCCACATCATGGAGGTATCAGCAGGTTCTTGGAGATGGTCAAATTCTTCCCCAAGTCATGAAGTCAAACAAGTTGCTAAGGCCAGTCAAGGAGTTGCAGGATTCTATTAATAGACATGAGTGGGCTGTTCAAGCATCTACATACATATAACAGTGCTCTTATGCCCAACGTTGAGCAGAACTTGAGATTGAAATGGGAAAATGGTGTTATCTAATTATCGTCATTATCCTGATCGGTAAGATATCTAGAACAACTATCAATTTCAGAAAACAATGTAACATATAAAAATAAGAAGATAATATCCTTGGAAGACAAGCTGATGTAAACACAACAAAAGGTGCGTTCTTACTTTAATTATTATTATCATGCATAAAAGATAAAGATCATGTGAACCTTTAATTATGAGTTGTATAATGTAGTGTTATCATCCCTAATAGTAACAAGTGTATGAACACCTACAGATGAAATGGGAAATGAGCCATTTGAGGAACAAAGACTTTGGAGGATGGAATTATGAGTTGTATAATGCGTTCTTACTTTAATTATTATATTTTACATTTGAACTTTTAGCTTTGTTGTAGTGTTTTCATTATGTCTTGGTCACTAAAGTACTATCTGCGAATTAATTTTAACAATGGTGAGTTTATATGGTGTTGCCGGTTTATAAGGATCAGTGACGGAACTTGAACGTTTCTTTTGGGGGGGCCGAAATCATTAAAACATAGAATTATTTTTTCTATCAAAACTCGAAACTAATTGCTTAAACCATTACCCACTTCTCTCGAAAGTATTCCCCCACTATTAGTATACCTCCATTCCAAATTGCTATATGTTTGAATAAAGTAAATACTTTAAGAGAACTATTTTACATTAAATAGAATTTAAGAGTATCAAGGACTATGGTATATATGACTATATGAGTCACGATATAATCCAAATATGCAATCAGGAAGAACTCTAAATCGAAATTTTGTAGATGCTAAACTCAAAAGTGAGTGAATTGGGAGTTGTTAGTGATTTACTTTTACAATTTATATTTGTGAGATTTCTGAATGTGTTATTTTGCTTCAATAGTTGTTTAACTAACAATAATATATGTGTATTTACATGATATTAGAGCGAAGTGAAGTCATGATTTTATTTTTCTATATGTGTTAAAATTATAAAGGTTATTATATATAAGCCGTTGAAGTTCCATTGTTTAGAGGTTAAATATTTGTTCAATAATTTTGTGTATTTTATTATTTTTACTATGGCGTTGGTTACGATATTAAGTTTAATTTTTGGATGGCCTTGACAACGTACATGATAGCATGGGGTGTAAACGATTTTGTTGAATAATGGAATTAGAGTTAACTAGCGCCGTCACAACAATGAAATATGATACAAATTACTTAGTGTGGTTTATGTTCTAGTTCAGGTTGTCATTTCGGATCACAATTGTTGGGAAATATACCCGATAAAATGGTGTGGTTTATGTTTTGGTGGAGGATGCTATTTTGGGTCATAATTGTTGAGAAATACATGAGGATTTGTATACGTTAAGGAGTGTCTATGAAGGAATTTCCAAAACATAAGAGAATATTTTTAAATATCAGGTTCTTAAAAAGGAATTTCCAAAAGGCGTTGATATTGTTTATGAATCTGTTGGTGATATGTTTGATACATACTTCAATGCGTTAGCAGTTTACGGATGAATGGTCATCACTGGAATGATCTCTAAGGTAATTGAGCTTTATGCAGAAGTATTTATATACTGACTTTTTTTCTCAAAAAATCCATGTTTAAGGTTGCGTTAATCTTTTACTTTTGGGTCAAACCCTTTTCCTCATATTGCGCATGTGTTTCACCTAAGTGTGTTGCTATTTTTTGACATTTCATCGCTCACAAGGGAGTTCTTCAGTCATTTTATTGGCAAAAAATTAGCACGCTAAGGGGTGTTTGGATAGTAAAGTGCCCCTACAACAAACTCACAATGACCATTCAATTCTTGAAACTTTAGCATCACACTTTAAACTTATAAATCATTGGTGTATTAAATGTGTTTGCTGAGTTTATAATTAAATTCTTGAAATTACATTTGTTTGATTGAATTGTGAATGTGTGGATGCAGGATAAGTTAATGTGCTCCTGTAAAAGACATCTAAGGTATTTGATCCTTATTATTGTGGACCGTGGACCACAAGTTTTTAAGATGTGCCCTACGGTTGAATCAAGTTGTTTGGAGCATACTCTAAAGCATGAACATGATGTATAGTTTGTTTTAACAGAAGAGATAGAAAGAGATAGCACCCTTGGGTTCAACCTGAAGGTGAGCCGAAGCACTTCTGTGCTGAAAAGTGGCTTCTGATAACAGATGGTTGACTTGATCAGAGTCGGTGTATTGAAGGTAAGGTTCGAAATCTAAAAGCTTGGGTTTATTATTTCTACTGTGTTCAAGTGTAACCCTTTCATCATGTAAAGTTGAACAGAGTGAAGAAAACTTAAGCATAGCTGAGAAAAATCACTTCTATGTTGAGAAGGTGAGTGTTTATATACATATCTGTCGTTGATCCTGCCCCTATTTCTTGATGACATGTATCCCTTACAGAAATTTATTTAGGGATGAAAATAAGGGGCTTCAAGAACAACTTAGGGACACAACATATCAACATAAGAGGGTGCTGGTGAAAAACTTTTCCGAATCAAAGAAGTTGAGGAAGATGTTGCTGGTTTGTGGTTTGAGTTAAAGCTATTAATATGATTGTGATTACTTTTTATTGAATAAAAATTGATTGCTTCACTAAATATATGGATCCCACGAAATAAATACAGATATTGCAAGTTTGAAAGCATAGACATATAGTCACTCTCTTGGTCCTATAAAACTTCACTATTTGTAGGATGAGAAGTGCTAGATCCACACCCATTTTACACATACAAATTCCACACCCATATATGTCAAACAAATATAGGTAGTGAAAAAAAGAAAAAGAAAATTTGATAGAATGTGATTGGTCCAAGTTACATGCCACATGTGCATGTGAAAGTTTTTATGTGAGTTGGGAGTGGATCTAACATTGCTCTTGTAAGATAATAAATAGTCTCCTGTTCCTTTGAGAACCACAACACTAAATGATTAAAAGTGGATTGCATGTTGTCCGGTACGAACATACCCATGTATTATATTCTCATATATTTCACTATGATCTAAACTAGCCCATTAGTATAAAAATTAATAGAAGTGCCACTTTATGGTTTTTGAACCCTTAGCTTTGGGTTACTCTGTTGTGATTGATATGTTTTTTTCATATATGCGATTCGCTTCCTTGACAAGTGATGTGTCGTTGTGCGTAGGTATTTTATTTATCAAGTTTTACTATTTATTTTGTGTCGAACAACACTTTAACGGGCAGTGTACCCGATCAGTTTTAGCTTCGTTGGTAAGTAGGGTGTCGATCACTAAGAGCGAGAGTGTTAATACCTAATCTATCATTATTTTAGTTATTTATGTTAGTACTAAATTAATCAAATCTATGTTAAACCTAAGCTAGTGATAAAAAGGGGGTTTTCAGCCTGAGAGACTGACACGATTTTGGGTATCTAACCTAGGATTTTGATTACAATTAACACACACAAGTTAATACATAAAAGATAAAGAAGCAGTCAAGCTCAATGTAGGGAAACATATTATAGAATATATGAAACAACTAATCTCACAATCAAAAGAGAAAGAACTAGAGAAAGAGTGGAAGGATTGAACACTTTAGAGAGAAAGAAAAAGAGAGCAAAATTAGATTAGAAAATGTGAAAGTGAACACCAACCCTCTCCAAGGTGTGAAAAGGGGTACTTATACCCGTCCATGGGCTCTCCATGGGCCTTGGCCTTTCTACCTTACTAAGGTTCCAAAAACTATAGTGTGAGTGATACTTTCGTATTCCTAACAATCTCCCCCTAAGGGAGGTCACTCTATTTTACAAAACAGTTAATCCTAGCATACTATGCAAGTCTTTAGTCTTAAGCTCGTATTCTTTAAATTTCATTCATTAACTTGTTATATGTTGTAGTGATCTTTGACGTTAGGCTTGAGCTTGTTTCATTAAGTTTGACTTGTAAGTGATCTTTAGCTTCTTGAGATCATCAACCAAGCATAATATCTTGTCATCAACTTATGATCGTTCGCCTTCTTGTGTACTTATGACCTTCGGACCGACATGCTCATACTTTTCTTGTTTCTTTGTCGTGAAAGCTTGTATAAGACATCTTTCTTGAAATCCTTTAACTTCAATACTTCGTCACTTCAAGAAAGACGTACGGTATCAGAGTAGCGGAAGTATTGAAACATGTGCTTGAGCTTTCATGATGTCTTTATAATTGTCGGTTGAGTATGAGCATGTGGCTATGAAACTTGACTTGTCTTGAATCAACTACGGCTACCATAGGGATTACCTGCATAAATGGGTTAGTGATAAACAACATGTATAGACGAAAGAGTCTTTATTCACTTTCGTCGAATACGGTTGCAATAACCACGGTTCCCCGTTAATCAGTATAAATACTGCCTGTGATCAGGTAGAATTCCGAAGAATCTCCTTGACAGGGTTTCGCAGCTGCACTAGCCGTTCTCAAACCGAAGCGTCTCAAAGCAGACAAAACACAGAATGAGTGAACCAGTAAGACAAAGTCCCACCGATTGAATCAAAAATTGATTTGAAAATCAATCGACGTATCACTTGCTAAAGTGTTTTTGTGACACATAGAGAGTTTTAGCATTTCAAAATTCATCAACCATTAATTCATAACCTGGAACAAGTTTGATTCATATAGAATCGCACCATCGTTGCTTTCTAGATGTCACAAGTTTGATTCATAATCGCACAAGTCACCTACCTCACTGTTTGATGTTGACACTGGAAGGATTTTCATCTTCATTGTGAATACATAAGTATCACTATGATGTTCTGGCAAAATCACAAGGATAATGCGTAGGACTCTTAAGATATTACTAGTTTTCATAGTGTGTAAGAAACTAGTTTATAATGGATAAGTGTCCTAGAGAGATTTATGGATGATCTCTTTTAGCTCTAGACTCAATAGTGCACATTTGGTTTTAGTGATCGAAGGCTGGAGCTGATTGCCACCTTTTCAATATCAACTAACTCGGAGTGAGAAAGTTGATAGAAATGTGTGTAATCTCCGTGAGTTTTGAAACAAAGTCTTTCTGAATTTGAGTGGCTGGGGAGGGTTGTGCATTGCGTCACTGGGTCCATGACGACTGTCTTCAATACCAGACAACAGCTTAGTGTTTCTGACAGTTTATGTATTGACCTGGTTTCTGCCTAAGTATATGGAGGGCTTCTTTCTTTTCACCATTTATCCTTACAATTATTTTTCATTCTTCAACCCCTTCAGTGCTTACCAAGACTTCATGACTAATACCTTCTTGGGTTTGTTCCAATACTCACTATTCCCTTATTCTCACTTTTTCTCCTTTTTTTATATCATACATAAGGACTTCTACACTAACTAGTGAAATGTCCCTGGGTAGATCCCTCCAGTTCTGGCTGGATCGTGGGAACGATTACCTATACCTAACCACCTTTTAACTCCAAGTAATTAACTACATGGTCGGTCAATTGGTATTGTTCACAGCCTTAAAACCATTTGAAAACATCGATCGAGGTACATTGTGATATAAATCAAAACATTTAGTACCTCGATGGTTTTACTTTGAAATTTGCTCCCCCTTCATATATGCATCGATATTCAAAAATGTTTAGCACATACGAGGAACAAGCTGCACTAGAGTCATTAAGATCACTTTTTACAAGTTATATATTTAAATCACATTTTCTCCCTTTATCAAAAATATTAAATCAATTAATATCAAAAATATTTTGGATATTAATTGATTTAAATATAACTGGTTTCGGAGAGAAAAATGTTCTGATTATTAACAAGCCGTATAAGGAACATTTTAATGCTCCCCTTTAATTTTTGAGGGTATTAGTGTTTGAGTACGTTAATTTAAAAAAATTTGAATTTACTAAGAAAATCTTGAAAATTCGTACTCAAACACTATATAAGCCTAATTATAGTCTACAGTACCTATTCACATATTCACAAGATTAATTAATTACGAGAGAAAGACCTGATATGGAGTAAGACAAACTATGACACGGTCATATTGTCCATTCAAGCTGAAGTCTTCTTCGTAATCTCTCCCACCAACGAACTTTTCTAAATTCCTTATTAACCTTCTCTCAAAAAGCTGCTTATCGGTCTTCTTGATCATGATGTGAGACCTTGTCCTGTCTCGTTCACTCCATCTTCTCTTTGGCAAGTAATTCATCATCAGGTTGGAAGCAATATCATGAAGAATAGTCCTGACAGATGTGAGCATCTCATCATAGAACTTGTATAGTTCATCTGAGCGCATCAACCTGTTTCTTTTGAGCTTATCTTGGTAGATGATTCCTTGAGGGTTGTTGTATGCAGTGTATGGGGTTTTGTTGGAGATGTCGGATCTGAATATTTCAGGCCTAGTGATATTAAGTTTCTTCTGGTAGCATTCGACTCCCAGTTGAAGATCTTCCACCCGCTTCTGAATGACAACACGTCTGATAAACATTCGCAATGCCACATTCAAGTCGTAGAAGGAATCTCTTTCAAGATTTGAGATTTTCTTCTGAACTAAGAGAAGCATGATATCTTTAATATCACACAGATTAAGATTTGGGAAGTCACCTTCCTTGAACTTGTAAAGTGTTTGGTCTTCTCTTCGAACTTCAATCTCTTCCAAATACCCGTAGTCATACCACTTCATAACTTTAACATGGGTTACTGCAATGATTCTTTTTCTGGAGAACACATTATGCTTGGACACCCTGTGGCTTGCGAATCTATAGAACTTCTGTCGTTTTGGACCCAGTGCGAAATTCCCTAAAGAGCATATATATCATATGCAACCTTCACTGGACTCCATAACGTCGGAACCATGTCTTCGATGCCTTCAATATTATAATATTTAGTAGCCTTGGTTTTTATATTAGAAGTTGTGTATTTTCTGGTTGAGCTTCCACCTTTCAAATACTCGAGGTCGTTGTTGATGAAGTAGTCAACAAGAACTACTTGACGACCTCGGTCTTTAACCAATGGTAAAGGCTTGCTAAGATTGAATGGATATTGATGACCTTCAGGGTTATTCCAATCAATTCGATCAGTGATAGCTTTATAGCATTCTTTGAAGTGATACTCGAGTTTCACTCGACACTTGCATGTCCCTTTGGGGAGATGAAAAGCTGGTTCAACAAGATGTTGTTATGTTAGATATCAATCTTTAGATTATGCATGACATATGCTGAGAAGTCGATAGGAGTGCTCATCAACTCGTCAAAAGTGAGAGGAGGCTTCTCTTCCTAAGTAATTTCGCTAATCCAAGTCTGAGGTGGTCTGAAATCAATTGTTTTTCTAGTATTCTAATTAGGATCAAGAGTCGGATGCCTTTTAGGTTTCTTGAACCAATCAAGCTTTGAAGCAGCCTCGACATTTGATTGGTCAATAGTTTGATCCACATCAGTTCCTTGATTCTGTGGCATCTCGATGTCTGCAGCCTCAAACATTGTTTCCTCTGCTTGCACAGACTTACCAGATGATTTTGGCTGAGAATTGGTGCCTTGGGATGAGCTTGACTTAGATTCTTATGATTTAGAGCCTTTTGGTGGTTTAGCATCCTTGCTTTTCTTCTGTTTCTTCAACCCTTGGTCTGATCTAGCTGGAGGGTCTTTATCTTGATCCTTGTCACCACGGTCTCTTTTTAAAGAATATGTGTTACCATAAGATTCAAAGAGGTTCTTGTTAAGCTTGTATGATTTGACCAGTACATCGTAGAGTTGTCTGTGTTTTGGAGCACCTCAATACAATTTACTTTTCTGTATCTTGTCAAGAAGAATCTTCTTCAATTCAAACTCAGTGAGAGATGTTGCAACCTCGTACGTAGATTTTGGTTGAGAAGAAGATTTAGCCAAGACAACATTCTCAAGTGATTCATTGATGCTATTTTTAGAAAAATCCAAATAGCTAGTCTTGATATAGAGTCACCACTTAGCTTAAATCCAAAAGTTCAGTTTCTCAGGTGCTTATTTGAGTAGTATAGCAAATTGAGATTTACTTAAGAAGAATAGCTTATTCTGAACCTTAAATTTTTAGGAGCAAATTTCTTGTTTATCTAGTTTTCTTTAGGCTTATTTCTTTTTAGATATCCTTAGTACACATTATAAGCTTCATGTAGTTTCTTTTGGTTTTTAATTTCATTGAGTATTAAGCAAGAAATAAGCTAAAGTATAGAAAAGTTAAATTTTCAAAGAAATATCATAGTTTCTGTAGCACAGTTTAAAAAGTTAAATTTCTAGCTTATTCAGTAGATAAAATGTCAAAGTGCTTTTATTAAAGTTGTAGTATAGAAGCTCAGGAGTAACTTTTCCGTTTTAAGTTTTTGCTTATTTTTACTTTTGTAATAAGCTAAATTGTGCTTAAGTCGTAGGGTCTGTTTGGTATTTTCTCAATAGTTAAGGGTGTCCTGTTTTAACTATAGTGTAAATTTTTGCTACTTATCCCGCCTACCCTTTACTTCAATCTTTTGCACTTTCTACCTTGTTCTTTTAGTTTAATAAAATAGTATTAATATTTTTAAAATTAGTTTGATAAAATTAGGGTTTATGTTTTAATAAGCAAATTTACGGTTCAATTGATTAGTAAAAATTGGGCATTTTCATACCATTAGTTTTCTGCACATTTTCAGTAGTTAAATATCATTTTTCTTTAATTTTTCAATTGAATTTGTATTTTCTAGAAATTAAAGTAGGTTTTTGGTAATTTCTTTTTCTTTAAAAATTCATAGAAAATACAAAAATAGTTGGAAAAATCTAATTCTTTTTGTATTAATTTTCTTTTTCATTCTAGTATTTTTGAAAAATAGAAATAGATTTTTAGTGTTAATTTTCAGAAAAAGTTTATTTTAGTTAATTCATTTTTTTTTAAATCATAGAAAATTTAAAAAAATAGCTGAAAAATTCTAATTCTTTTTCCTAAAATTTTCTTTTTAATTTTGTGATTTTTAGGTATAAAATTTGTTAGTATTAGTGTTGTAGAATTTAAATTCTAGTTTTAACTCACGTTTTTAATTCACGTTTGTTAAATTTTCGTATTAGTTCACCGTTTTTAATTCTTTAATCGTTTTTTTTAGTTTAATTGTGCTATTATATTAGTAGTGTAATTCAAAATTTAAAAATCCTTTATCCATTCTTGACTTGAATCCGAATTATTCCCGAATTTCAATTTCTCGGACTTTGTTGGGATGAAGACCCGGAAGAAGATACTTCCGGTTAAAATTATACGTATTGTGTTTTCTCAAGTGTAGATTTTATCTTTTATGTTTCTCTGAATTGATGGAAGTAATTTGGAAAGAATGTGGCACACTCCAAAGGGATTTATACTATACATATATAAATTTGACTAGTGCTTACACACGTACCAGGAACATTTTAATGCTCCCCTTACGTTGATCTTTTAGTTATTTCAATTCAACTGGCGCCATTCTATACGGAGCTTTAGAAATGGGTTGAGCACCAGGAATCAACTCAATAGTGAATTCGACTTCACGCTCAAGTGGTAAACCCGACAGTTCATCAGGAAATACGTCAGGAAAATTTTGAACTACTGGATGACTCTCAAGGCCAGGTCCATCTAATGAAGTATCTTTAATTGATGCTAAGAAACCTTCACAACCGTGAGAAATTAACGTTCGAGCTTTAAGAGCATAGATGATTTTAATGAGCTTACCAGGTCGGGAACCATAGGTAAATAAATTCAAGATTGTTCAAATCGTCAAAGATGACACGTTTCGTATGACAGTCGATAGTAGTTCGATGCTGAGTCAATCAATCCATACCAAGAATAATATCGAAATCACTCATTTCTAAAAGGGAGCAAATTAGCAGAACGAATGTCATCACCAACACGTAACGGACAACGCCTAAACTCATGACTAATAACCACAATATTTCCTATAGGCGTAAAAATAGAAAAGGCATGATCTAATAGTATAGACGGAACTTTAAGATGTTTAGCAAATGTAAGAGACCGCAGAATGCGTCAAACCAGTACCAAATAAAACAAACAGATAACACTCGTACATATAAGAACTCCCAGAACAAACGAAAGATTTTACAAAACGGACGAAGAGGCATCTAAACGGTTGACAAATGACTCAACAAAGTCAAGTCAGAGATTAAGATCGAAATTCGAAAGAATACGATGAAGCCTAAATGTCTACCCAACCCTCACAGGTCATAACCTAAGTTCTACAAGACGAACCCGGAGCTCTGATACCATAATTGTAACACCCTGCCTGAGAATAGGTCGAATGTCACACTTATCGCATCAAAACAAACGCAAGTGGAAGACTTTATTCATAAAAGATGGTTCAACAAATTTCCTCAACAAAACAAGGAATTAATAGGTCTAGAACATAATGACCTTCAAACGGAAATAAATCCAATACAGAGTTTAAGCGAAAGACAAAAATCTAAAATCCAAAGTTTAAGCAACTAAATGAGATAGGGAAAAGCTATCATCCATTTGGTCCACTAAGAGCTCCTAAGCACTCTTCACTCATAACCCAGCTTCTCTCTTATTACCTGCCGTAAATAAAAGAAATGCGGCTGAGCTAAAAAGCTCAGTGAACAGATATGAACAGATATATAAACAAACGGATAGATCAAATATGTAAAGTAAACAAAATGGAACCACCATAAGCTGGTAGCAGAGATTTCGTATATCATAAGAGCTGAAACGAAACAGATAGTCAACAAAACATATAGAAATGCCCACCGAGCTCCAACAAATGTCTAAAGCATGACACATGCTTAGGCCCTACAATCAAAAGCATATCATATCGTATCAAATTGTACATGGGAGCTGCAGTTCCAGATGTACCCTACAAATGTGCGATGGGGTGTTGACACCACACTAAGCCATGCACCAAAATCATATCCAAAACCTACACATATTAGCCTAGGATGCATCCATACGCCCCCTACAAATCGAATCAAGTCATATATGGCCAAGTGCATAAAGAGCACACACAAAAATGGGGACGCCGTGGACTGATCACACTGCCACAGATAGTGTCATGCCATTGGTGCCACAATGACGCGGTCATGGTACCTCCATGGCTAGTTAATAGCTCAGGCATTAGAACAAAACAAAGGGCTCATATATCATATCGAAGCAAACATAATGTGTCCAAAGAAGGTCATGATCAAACATACGAATAAACTTATATCATGGCAGTGTCAAATGAAGCTTATATCAAACGAATTTAAAGGGCTCAACGAAGTTATCAAATAGGATAGCAAACGAATATCGAATCATAAGATGGGGAACACAAATAGGGATTTCAACAAGGCAAATAGATACAGAGCAAAAGTCATGAGAATCCTTAAAAGAAAAGATAGAATATCTGTACCTTAACAGCAAATCATCGCGTACCCGAAAACACAACTTACTCCCGCTTGAAATTATCTACATAAATTTGGATATCAATTATTATTCAGAGATGTAACTAATTACTATTTTACTTCCTCATTTATGGTTGTTTACTATGTACTTATTGGTATTTCTTTACTTGAATAAGTGGTAGCCTTATACAAGAATTACAAACGTGATTAAAGAATTTTCTGCCATCAAGTGGCTCAGTGACTCGAAAAAAATAAAAAATAAATACAATAGATTAACATGTGAATGAGTTTATCACTTTTATAACATTAAAACAATTGACGTAAATGTAGCTTAAATAAAATGAGACTTAGCTTGATAAACAATTTTATTGCATATTATTATAAATTCAACTATTATTAATGAAAGAAACATTTCCAAAACTTTGCATACATTTTATTCCTCATATCAGACCTAGTTTTTACAACTAGACTTCTTAAGCTCATTTTAAAACCTAAAATCCCTTTAATATCTTGACATTGTAAGCAACCATATCATGTCATTTATATGATTTAAAATCACACGTATTCAACATGTTCAAGATTTGTAATTTACCCAATCATTAATAATGGTGGCTTCGACTATGATTTTGATATATCATGCTACCGTATAACAATGATTCATGTAAAGATGACAAGTCAAAATATACCTCTCGGCTAGACAGGTACGAACAAAACGAGGTCCAAGCACGTACAACAACCCCAAACCAACTCGACACAACAACAAAACTGAAATCCTAGACAGAACACGATCTAAACACGAGCAATACCAACGTGAATCTATACTTAAATTATTCTTGATTCCAGCTCTCTTATTTGCGTAGACTAATTTGGTTTTATTTTGAGAGGTCGTGTAAAGTGAATATAGGATGCATATATGAGGCGTAGGGTTAACAGAGTAGTCGAAAAAATGGGATGTGGACTATGATACTATTAACCGGGTATTTTACTTTGACTAACTGAATGTGGATATTGTTTGAACTTATTCTAATAAGTTAATGTTAAAGGATGTCTTATGATTTATTTGTATTAGTAAAATGTAAGAAGTATATATTTCAAAGCTTTTCTTTTACTTGCACTTGTGGTAGTACTATTATAACTAATAATATGATACTTATATTTTTTGGATGTTATAACAGATTTGAAAGAATATTGTTCGTACGTATGCCTTATATTTAAGCCCACTCATTTATAATTTGTCACTTACAAACAGAGGCGTCCCAATCCTTGTAACTGAGAATTTATGAACTTACGGTTCGATGGTTCATAATTTCCTTATTCAAATGAAGAAGCGTCCTAATTCATTTGAATAAGATGAATATAAACCATCCTACCTAAATATCAACACAGGATATGATATGAAAACAATGTCATGTATTGTTCTAGAATCATAAGGAATGATGAGGATAATAATGAGACGTCAATCGTGTTGATGTCATAAAACAAGATGTTATAAGATGAGTATTTTTGCTGACATTTTCCAATTAGCCGAGAATGCGGTGGATGTACGTGTTTTCAAAAGTATGAGGTGAGTATTCTAACTCAGAGTTGAATATAAAAGAACCAATGAGATTAATAACTATGTCAAGTTTCGATATTATCAAAATGAAGTCAAGAAGAAGTTAGGAAGACCATCGTCTTGAAGAAGTTTTTAAGGACCTTTGATTCCTGGGACCTAAGGGTTATGAGCCTACTATGCTTCCACTGCGCCACTCTGATTCCACTCTAATTTATTTGGTTTTCGGGGAAACTAGTCTATAAAATTTGAGGATTTATTAAAGGGATAGTCGGGTGGTGATGTGTTTGACCTAATTGGTGATGTTGATCCCACTGATGAAGATGGAGATACTGGAATGGGTGATTCAACAGGTGTCTTAGCGTCTTTAGGTGGTGAAATCTTCTCTGGAGGAAAGAAATGTCGAGAAATCAAACATTGGTGATAGTGATAACACTGGAGATGGAGGCAAAATAGTCGGTGGAGTAATAGGATCTGGTGGTGGAATAGGTGATTCATTATTAGTAGCATCATATGCTTGCACGACCTTCATATATGGGTCATTATAAAAAGGTGAGAGGGCTAGTGAGGCTAAAAGATCTTTAGTTAAATCATCTAAAAAGTTAGAAGAGGTGTTTCCTGGTGAGGCTGGGAAATAGTCCGGTGAAGCCGGAATATAGTCAGGAGAGTGTGTAGAGGAAAAAGTATGCTCAACATCAGAATCAGATAGGATAATAATAGGATGAGGGGAAAGACATGACTATATAACAACCCAGTGGAAATAACATAAGTTATTTATAAATAATATAATAGTAGTGTATTATCTGCCATGGAAATTTCTTACACATACTATTATGGAAATTGTAGTGGCACGGAGGACTTTTTTAGATGGAAAAAGTAGTTATAGTTTAGGTTTTACCCTTGTTCTCTATAACCATGAGCTCTGATACCAATCTGTAACACCCCTATTTTGATAAATATAGCAGCGAAAGCTAATCTGGGGTATTACTTCATAGTACAACAGTCATAATCATAGAAAACGACTAATAAAGAGACGTTTTGGAAATAGTTGTTATCATTCATTTATTCATCAGAGTATTTACAAACAGAGGTCCTAAAATCTACAGAAAAACATAAAGTTGAATGATAACATTTTAGCCATCTTCAGTCTATGCCACTCCATGCCAGGTAGGACATGTGCTCTTTGACCCTCTCGCCCCCCCCTGATCGTATTTTCTGTGTCTGCTCCCGCTCCGCTCACCCCATCTTAAGTCTTTCCTACAGTAGATGCATCATAGTAAACATTATTCGGATTGTAAATACTTCCCCATAAGATTTGCACTCGTGATTCCCTGAGTCTTTCAAGTCTGTGGTTTTCCCTGTGTTACACCTTATTGATGATAGCAGCAAATGTTCGCCAAGGTTAGTGCATTTGATCAATATGGATTGTAGATAGCATTTCACACTTACCAGAGTAACCAAGTTCCTGGATAAATGGAATCAATTCATCTTCGGATTGTGGTATAATAAAATCTTGGTTGTGGAGTCTGGGACAAATCTGAAGAATTTCACGAAAGACTTAAGTGTCAACTCGACATTTCTTCTTATCCAGCTTAAAACTGTATGAATTTGTATCTCTGGTCTTTTTAATGGTGTTCCAGAATTGATGCATGTAGATTACATGGACTTCAGTAGTGATCAGGAATGCGGGAAAGCAAGCAGATAGTTTAGGAGCATCCAATGTGATTTGATATGTGGCTTCTCTTTATGGTTTGCTTAACTTAATTCTAGCATTGCATCTTTCAATCTTTAGTCTATTCTCAAGAGCGACCAAAGCATTGTCGAGAGCAACTTGTTGAGTGATAACTGGATTCATGTTTCTGCTAAGAATATTCCAATACAGTTCATATAAAACCAAATTTATATATCACTGATTGACGTATTCTGATTCATATGTTTAACCTTAAAGAAACAATTTACATGTATTAACAGGATAGATTTAACACATTTTGTCAGGTAATCAGACATTAATCAGAAAGTCAACTTAAATGTCAACAAACTAACAATTGGTCAAACACGGTCTATTTAGCAAGTAACATAAGATATAAAGACGGATTATCCTAAAAATGAGTTATCAAATTAAATCATTTTAGAAAAATCAATTTTCATAAACTGTGTATAAATCGCCACCTATAACTGGTATAAATCGCCGCCTATAATAATGTGTATAAATCGTCGTCTAGATTCCTGTGTATAAATCGCCGTCTAGATGAGATGTATAAATCGTCGTCTAGATGGGATGTATAAATCGCCGTCTAGAAAGGTGAGTATAAATCGCCGTCTATAGAAATGTATAAATCGCCGTCTAGATGGGATGTATAAATCGCCGTCTGATTGGTGAGTTAATTCGTAGTCTTAGAGATGTGTATAAATCGACGTCTATAGAGATGTTGCATAAATACGCAGTCTTATAAGGACGTGTATTTAAAACGCCTATCTCATATATTTTGTTTGTCATTTATTCCTTTTAATGGCACTTATACAACACATAAATATGAACCAAGCATATTAAAACATAAATAATCAGTTATAACAAGAATTGACCATAAAATTTTCATAAAATGTGTAAAACGAGTAAATTTTCATTTGTTTGAATCTAAGTCACAAAATTTGCATACAAGTCATGGATTTTCTCAATCATATGTATTCAAGAAAGGTTATAATCATATAACAAACACAAACTCATCACAAATTTCAAGTAATTTCCAAAAACCTATTTTTTCGCAACTAAGAATCAAGCAAATCATAACTATGTGTTAACCCTATTAAAAATTGTTTCTAACGAGTCATCTACAACCTATAGGGACCAAAACCCCTCAATCAATTTTAGTTTTCACTCACTTTTGATTTCGATGAACCCTAAATCAAGTTTAGGGTATTCGAGTTCATATGAGTGAATCTAACAAATCTTCTTAGATTTTGTGGCATGTTAGGATGTAGTGACATAGTTGTAGAGTACCTAAGTCTTGAATAATCACCCTGGTTTGAAGGTTATTGAAGGGTGACTCAATTTGATGTAGAGTGGGTAAGGATAAAAATTAGTATTTGTTTGTGTGTGTATATGTCGACGGGAGGGGGTGTTTGTAGTTTGAACTTTTGAGTTTTAACACAAATGCCCCCTGAACTTTATTCTCCTTTCTATCTTTACTTAAGGCCTAAACTAGTTTCACTTTTAACACTTTTAGTCCCTAAAGTATTATAAGTTAAGACTAAACCTTAAATTTTGCTATCACATTCCTAAAGGTATAAACACATAACATTTAAGGCACAAATAAGTTAAACTTAATTAACTCCCTTTTAATTGTTAACTCGTTATTGTTTAAAACCTTTTTCCATTTAATCCTTGATGACTTTTGAAGAAGAAATTTGACATTGTCTCCCCTCAAACAATGACCCGTTTTCTATTTAAAGAGTTGTAGACGTTGTTTGAGTGGTCAAATGCCGTGAAAAATCATTTGCTGATGAATTACTAAGATGATTATGTTATTTTTGAATATCAACAACATGAATAATAAGATTTCTCGTATTTTCACAAAGAAATGCACTGACACGTACATTAATTTGTATAAAAAAGGCGCGGGTTGTGTTGCAAAGTAAACACAAGCCTTTGAATGAATATAAAGTAATTCATTCCCGAGAAAAATAAATTTCCCATTGTGAGGTCAAGTTTTCTTTTTGTCGAAACAATTACCTTTAAGATGATGACCGGGTTATTATCTGTAATTTAATAATTAACCATATAACATGTTTTCTATTCGAACTTTATTTACAGCTTTGTGTCATTATTGAATGATATTTCTAAAGTCGGAAATATTATCAATTATAGAAAACATGTCATGAGAAGTATATTTTTGTATTTTTCTGATTTTCTTCTTTTGTATTTTTTTTTTGAAAAGTTTATATAAAATGAAAAATCATTTTGGGTTTTTATATTTCTATTTACATTTGATAAGGAATAATATCGTGAAAGTGAACCAACTTCCACTCAATCCTCTTTTTCCCTCTCCCAGTCGTCTTTAAGTTTCGGAGGACATGCTTCTCATACCTTGTTTTCGAGCATGAATTAAATCCTTATCTCTTGGCTATGAGTTTGGTGAAGAGTGTCAGCCAGTGATATTCCGTCCGCACAAAGTTCAAAGTTTCAAAATTATATTCTCCATCTGCTCCTTTATAAAATGGTAGCTTACATCGATGTGCTTAGCTCTAGAGTGTTGAACATTGTTGTAGCATAGAGCAATCGCACTTTTGTTGTCACAGTACAAAGGAATCTTATTGAATTTAAAGTCATAATTTGTTAGCTGTGAACGCATCCAAAGGATTTGAGTACAACCCCCGGATAAGCAATATATTCCGCCTCTGTACTCGATATCGCAGTGCTCTTTTGCTTCTTGGAAGACCAGCTAACAAGTTTGTTCCTATGGAACTGAGCGCTTCCTGATGTACTAGTCTATTGTCTTGACACCCACGTGATTTGCGTTTCTGAATTGTTGTTTAGAGACAATCCGGTTTCTTAGAGTACCAGAGACCCATACTAATGGTTACCTTTAGGTAACAAAAGATCCGTTTAACCGCATGTAGGTACTTTTCGGTTGGCATTGCCTGATACCGAGCACATAAGCAGACTGCATGAATAAGGTCAAGTCTACTGGATGTTAGATACATATGGGATCCAATCATGCCACGGTAAAGTGTAGTATCAACTGGTTTCCCCCCTGTAGATACTCTCATCACATAGTTTATCCCTTTTCACATAGGTGGTGGTCTACTGAATACCAGTTAGCAAACCATACTTTTTAATAATTTCTGAAGCATATTTTGATTAGTTTAGGAAGATGCCACTAGGACTTTGAGAGATTTGTAATCTTAAAAAGAATGACATTTGCCCCATCATCGATATCTTGAACTTAGTGGTCATCATATTAGCAAACTCATTACACATAGAAGTATTAGTGGATGCAAATATTATATCGTCAACATAAATTTGTACCAGTAATAAGTCGTTTCTTGCTTTCCGTGTAAAGAGTGTTGGATCCACTGCACCTTTGGAGAAATGTTGTGAGATGAGGAAGCTTGACAGCATGTCGTACCATGTACGTGGTGCTTGTTTGAGACTGTAGAGGGACTTTTTGAGCTTGTACACATGCGATGGGTTGTCTTGATCAACAAATCCTTCTGGTTGAGAAACATAGACCTCTTCTTTAAGCTCACCATTTAAGAAAGCTCTCTTGACGTCCAATTGGTAGATCGTCATATTCTTGTGGGTGGCATTTGCTACGAAGATATGGATGGCCTCAATTCTTGCAACTGGTTCAAATGATTCCTCGAAATTGATTCCATCCTCTTGTATAAATCCTTGAGCAACTAGTCTAGCCTTATTCTTTAGTATCCTGCCAAATCCCACCACTAGAGTGACTTAAACCTTATAAATCCCATTAAGTCTTGATCAACATTGACTTTTTCTGGACACGGCACAATTCCCAATCTTCTAGTTCTTTGATATCAAGAATTTCTTCCTTGCATGGCATCGATTCCATGATGGTTCGGTCATTGCTGTTGATGTTCTTTGGTTTCATATGAAGTTAGGAAGCACTCAAAGTATACACCACATGGCTTCAATTCGAGTTGCTTTCTAACTGTGAGATCAGAGCGAGAAAGATCTCTCGATCACTTTTGCTAGTGGATGATACTTCTTGTCTAATCTACCATTGTGTTTAATTGGAGTGTGGATAGCGTTCACATTAGATGACGATCCTTGAGAAGTCGAGTCTTATGAAGATATCATGAAGTGGATCATCATGAAAATGTGGTGTTTTTGGTGATTCTTTAAAATCCTTGAGCATATATTGGTGATATTTATTGTGCTTGTGTTCATAGAATACTTTGTGATGAATGCATCTCTAGTCAATGTAGTTTTTTTGACTCAAGAGAATCGGACTAAGAACCTCAGCCTTGGCTGCAGCAGTATAGCTAGAAATGGAGATAACTTCTATGTCACGGGCACCCCCAACACGGGGAACCACGCACGGGAATAAATCAGTGTCATCGGGGGCTCGTCGACGCATATTATACTATACACAGGATAACAATCAATGAACTTACCTCCTATGGGTGAAAGTTTTGAAATCCACCATAGTTGGCAGTAAATTAAATTATTTTTAAGTTTCTTCAATAGGTGTCATAGATAAATAGGCGGAATTACGAGCGTACATAAATAAATGTCTTTTGTATTGTTTGTCAACGATGTTAACATAGGTTAATATTTAATTCTTGCCGTAAATAGCCCTGTCCTCTACCCCCCATTTGCATACTACTACCCGACGGGCGGACACCACTCCTCACTCCACCTGTTGTTAGTTAATGTCCAGCCTAGGACATACACAGCTAATCACCTGCAGAGAACAGGAGCAGAGAGAGGCAGTATCCACGGGGTCGGAAACTGAGGGCGAGGGATTATACTTGCGATAAACGTGCTTACCATTTTAGGGGGTCCCTGGTGGTGTTTCTCATAGGTTTGAATTTGTTTGCATGAGTGGAGCACAAATATTGCAAAAAGCTTGTAGACTAGTTATTCATATACAATATCTCATTAAAAGGGCATTTACGTTGCATCTAAGCTCATGACACTGATCGCTAATTGCTAATGGCGTGCATCGTATTGTACTAATAATGTATATTTACTTGCACACTGCGGGTGCCTAAGGGCGCTGCTCCGCCTTATCACTCGTCATGGAAAAGTACCTACTAGCTTTCCGTTGATTCCTATTTAACGTGTTACTTTACACGGTAATGGCGACACCCGCCCCCCTCTGTTTTGGCCTTTTTTTTTGATTCTATCAATTGTGCAACCTTCCCCGCGTCACTCTTCCCACACCTATTTCCTTATTGCATATTTACGTATCTATGTCCAGTTCCCTTGTTTTCATCGGGCGGAGCAATTAAAGGTTTCATTTTTAATGAGGCAATACGTAATCAAGATTGGGCGGTAAATACGTCTATGCTCTTTGTGTCCTATGTTTAAAGCTACGATATCGTCTTCTCACCCCCGTAGTAAAGTACTAGTTAATCAAGCAAAAGCTAGTATCATTATGTGGGGATTCCCTTTTAGCTAATATGAGCTTTTGAGTATCTATTGCATTGATAGAGGATTTTTATTATAAGCTTTGCAGCCTGCGGAGACCATTATGTTTATTTCGCGGCTTTGCGAAAGCGTGGGTTGGTTTAGTAATTGTTACGTTTTGTGGTTTAAGTGGGGCCTTGTAGGTTTTAACTTGGGGTGGTATGGGGACGGGTGGTCGGGAGTGGTTATTATTTCATTCGTCGGTCTGTTATGGTGTTGGGGGGGGGGGGGCGGCGTCGGTAGAATGGGTTTCACTTTTATTACAGCTTGTTGTGTTTGGAAGGGCCGAGGGTTGTTTGGGTGTTTAGTTTAGGGGATTTGTTTTTGACCGCTCACACGTGTGGGGCCGATTGACTGTATGGCCTTTTTTGGAACTAGTGGGGAGTCCAGCTTAAGGGAGTTACTGGTTGGAGACCGCTATCTTATGGGGAATTTATGTAGTGGGGTGTTTGCTGATTAGCGGGCACAAAGTTTTCTGAGGGGGTGGTAGGGGATCTAGGTTCGTTGGTTGTGCTGTGGCGTGTTATTGTTGTTTCGGGAATGGGTGGGGGGGTTTTCGCACTATGTGGGTAGGTTATGGGGCAGTTTTTACATGCGTAGGGTGTAGTGCGACTCTCAGCTAGAATCATCATATCTATTCATTTATTTGGCCGAATAAATGTGCCCTGATGCATAGGTGCCATTTCTTTACGCTATCACGTTAGTGTCCTCGAGTTATCGTGTTTCGTAAGGCTTGCGGGGTGGTGTGGGTGTGTGGGTCTTTAAAATTAAGGCTAAGAGTTTATTGACAGGGGATGTTTCAAGTAATGGCTGATGCAAGTCTGGTTTTATTAGGGTGGGCTACGTTACTAATATAATATTATTCTTACACGCGTTGACTTTCCTGTGTTGGGCGGACTCCTTTATTCCCGCCCAATTGCCTGTATATCAGTCGGGGGACGCTACGGTCCCTCAACCCTTCGTCGCTTAGTCTATAATGTCTTAGCCCATTAGCGTTTCAGGGCTATTTGTGGTCGGCCTCGTATTTATGAGCACAGACAGTTAGATTTGCCGACAGTTTTGAGGAACCTAATATTGGTATGGTAGAAGATTTGAATAGAATTATGTTCAGTGAATGATCAAGTGTCGTTCGTTGAGTTAAGGATGACTGTAGTTGCATATAGATCGTTAAAATTATGTGAGTTTACGACCTACACTAATATATTTAGTCTATTTAGCCGTTATTTGACGATTGCAATGCATGCATCCTGATACTGGTAAGGGATTTCCTTACCTGAATAGTTGAATAAATGACTGGACCTCATCAGAGACCAGGTGGACGATTCTACCACGTGTGTCTTGTCATTGATATCGGACAGGCCGTAGCTATTCTGACTCGAGAATTCCTTTCATGTTTTATCAAACTAAAAACTCAAATATTCGGATTTCTTTTCGTATTAAAAAGAAATTTTCCATCTGCTTACGCAACAACACCTACATCTATGTCAGATGGTAAGTTCATTTGATTTTCTATTTGCTAAGAAGATACTGTAATAGATAACATATGAATCATAAAGAACTACCATATGAGTAGATGTACATAGAATCAATGCTTGCACTAAGGAATAATAGAGACATGAGATAGTAAAGAATCAAAGTAAGATATATACCGCCTAGACTACCTAGCTCATACCTATGGCTAATATATAGACTCTAATAGAAAAAGCTCAACAACAATGACTTGATGAACCTCATAGTTAAGAGACTTGAGAAGATGGAAATACCAGTGATAACATCGATAGCAACCAACTACTCTTGAAAATATGATCACGCTATGTATCGGTGATATAACACCTTTCTGACTTGAAACTGATACAATATCTGTAATGCTTGATTATAGCCCATGAGAATGTTTAATCATGTAAGATAATTGAATTAGCAAAAAACCCTATGTGAATATGTGACGCTGATAGACACGCTGGCCCAGTAGGATACTTCGGAGATTGCCACATTAGGTAGAGGAGCCATGATAAGAATATATTTGAATACCACACATGTTGTTTTTGTTTTGAGAGGCCTTGTGTTAATTTGAGTATATGACAACGCCTAAGTTAAGAGTCATGGAGTATGTATAGAATAGAGACACCCGTATAGACTGGTGTGTGTGGTGTTTTGGACGTGCCGCTGGTGTCGCGCAAGCTATAGGATAGTATGCTAAGACGAACGGGACCGAGTTAATTGACAGAATCGTTATGTGACGAATCGGCGGGAGTGATCTTGACGAATAGTGACTGTATAAGGATAACTCCCGTGAAGTTAAGGGTGTATAAGTTAGTTTCCGTGTATTGTGATCGATGCGTATTATACGCGTATGCGACTGTTTTTGTAAAATTTTATTCTTGGTCGATAAGTAATGAGTATTTAGCGGTGATAAACGTTGGAGTAGTCACCTGGGTAATTTGTCTAGATACAAGCTAGTTAGAGATGATTGTCGCGTAGATCGCTGTTTGACGTTGTTCGCGACCTGTTGAAATTTCGTTAACATTATTTATTTTTTAGAATAATCGTTCGTCGGTTTAGTGATGTACTTACGTTAACTCGTTTTTACGAGAGACCTGTGTGTTCATAATATTTAGTCATTGGTACACATGCTCGTCTTGTTATTTATTATGTATAACTATAAAATTGT
Organism: Tanacetum coccineum; assembly: GCA_026074375.1. Lineage (NCBI taxonomy): Eukaryota > Viridiplantae > Streptophyta > Magnoliopsida > Asterales > Asteraceae > Tanacetum > Tanacetum coccineum. Next base: position 48,285 of record BQNB010005552.1, read on the forward strand.
TTCGTATTTCTGAGTGTAGTAACTATTAATGAGTGAATGTCTGTGGAAAATCAGCTTAAGACTATCTTGTACGCTAGTGTTTATTTTTTGTCGTCGTTCGCGAGTTATTGACAGTTATATGATATACGAACATAGTTTTTACACTATTTTACGTTTGTTCGTTATAGTTTGGAGTGACAACGGTTAATTATATGATTACAGCTCTTGACTGTTAGAAGAAATTTAAAATAGCAGGATCATCGATTGTCGTTATTATTTTTTATAGCCTATCACTAAAGATTCAAAATGACGTATTGTCTGATGCAAACTATAGCATGTGCAAAGTCACACGAGTCTAGCCTGTCAATCCTTGACCTTTGTTCCCTCGCATGATCAGAAAAGCGTCATCGACGCGGTAGTTTCTATGGTATGTCATGTCCTATAATTATGTAGACGATCTTGTAAGTTTATATTACGCTCTTATACTATGTGTTGTTTAAGTAAAGTTACTTCTTTCTTTCATCTGTATATCATCGTTACAAGACTTGTCTTTTTAATAAAGACGAAAATAATACTATGCATGACACAAGCCTAGACAAGATAAGTGCCTAAACTCTCATGTCGCAGAACGTGAGTGACTCGTGTGATAGCCAATTCAGAACATACTGTTCATTCTATCCTACATTTCCTGTATTTGTCCAAAATCTCATAAAACGAGGTAGACTCTTCATGTGAATGCTATCCCTATATCGCATTTCGCACGTCTTAAGATAGAGTTATTGAATAATCTCATAATTAAGTGAAAAGAAGATCGTATGGGTGGATAGTTGTCATTCCTTCTTCTTCTGTCTTGGCCACGATCATTCTTACACTATCATAGATACACAAAGTTTTTTATGCCCCTAGTTGTACCTAACAGTTCTGTCTAGAGATTCTATCTTCGCGTCATCTCAACAACTTAGACAATCAAACCCTACGAATTGAGACTCTTTTTTGATAGTTTCCACAACTATGAACCAGAGATGGATATCTAACATAAGTATATTAGATCCTAAGTAGTGAGAGTTGAGTGTTTGTGTTGATTGTCTCTCTATGATTAGATCCAAGTGTTGATTTTATTTATATGTAACCATGCAACTATAGGTTCGTAGTGTTTGACTCGATGTTCTGTGTTTCAAACGGCGCATTTGCGCATACTACGAGTTCGGGCTAGTCAGCTCCGCAAGTGCCATATGTGATGATTTACTCAGACTAAACAAGATGAAGAGCCTTTGAACATGATTAGTGTTATAACCTTTTCGCGCTTCTCATTGCTAAAGAAGAAATGTAAGCTTATCGTCTCTAATCAATGTTCGAGACCGTAACTCTGTATTAATTCGTGTTGTCTGATTCGTAAGTGTTAGTGTTCGTGTTATGATTTATATTTGTTTGTCTGTTTTAGATTATAGATAGACTAAGAGAAGGGCGACTATCTCGAATATAGAAAATGATTTTCTGGCGGCCCGATCTCTGCTATACTTATTATATGTCATATGTGTAATTTGGTTTAGTCTCACCTAACGCGCGAATTTTTCTATTGTCAAACTCTCTATTGTGTTTAACGTTGAAAATGTGATATATCATAGAATTTCAAGCATAGTTGTGTGACATATGTGTGTGTTTGTAGGATCGTATAGACTAATTCTGTGTCTCGAATGCTGCCGTCGCTGTAGTATATTAACACAGTAGTATTTGATAATACCAGCATCGAAGCATATGAAGATACACTAAGTAGTTGGTCGAGCGATGATGAGTAAATAGCTAATTTGAGATGTTTTTCGCAGAGAATGTATTCTCGAAAATATCTCTTCGTGTTTTGTGTATGTTGAGAAGAGTGAGTATTTGATTTGAGTGAAATGTATATCTGTTATTCCGCTCGGAACCTAGCGTTTTCGATATATGAGTTTCAATTAGGATCTTTTTGAAAACCTATCTAGACATCCATGAATATCTCTCAGAAAATATCAAAGATAATACGTAGATGTGGTCCTAAGATCCTAATTAACTGTTATTCACTATTATGAAAGCTAACGGAGAAACTATGTTGCACTTAAAATTAGATGACTTTACATACTAAATCGCGACAGATCACGTAGTACTATATGTACTAAGACGGATTTTGTGTTCATCGACAGTATCATGTCGACGTCATGAGCTGTCGGATACTATCCGATAAGAAAAATAAGTACGAACTAGAGGAGTATAGTCGCTCTCTGAGAACAGAATAGACAGTCTTCTTATCATAATTAACTCCTTTAACATAATTTGACGTGATGTGAGCACTCTATGACGAGTGTCTGTGTATCAGGACCTTTCCGTGTAATACTTGGGAACGTCGCAATGAAATGTTTTGATCGATAAGTTATAACTGCTTGTCTTGAGATCATAATATATCATGTCATATTTGTGAAGGTCGCCTTAGACGTACCGGAGGTATATAATATGTGAATGTGGAATTTAATCTTGTGGACTGTCATTTTAGACGCAGTCGAAGGTAAACTGTTCAAGTCAGTATACTTCGTAGCTCAAGAATCATGATACACAGCCCATCAAAGATATGAAGTTCGAGCAATCAGGATCGCTTCTTCAGCAGTTGTAAGTAGATTGTGTCGTGTCATCGTCCATGACGTTGCGTGATAGAATATCAAAGTCTGCATTATAGTACGCGTGAGAGATCTTCGCTGAAGATTAGGGTGGGGTTCGCTGACGCGTATGTCAGCAATTAAGAATACTAAATTATAGTATCCATAAATGGTTAATAGAGAGTAAAACGTAAAGATAGTCATTTCAGCTGTGTATTAGTTAGTCGGTTTGTAGGTAAAAGCAGGTAACGTATGAGTTGTATAAAAAAGTAACATAATCTGTAAGAAAAGAAGATAAAAGAACGTTGTATATCAGTATACTGAATTTGTGCTATTGTTAATAAACGTTATATAAACTGTGTTTATTAAAGATAATATCGATTAATAGAAATTGAAGATATCGCATATATTAGATAATGCTGATTGTATGAGGTTATAATGAATTTATATAGTAGAACGTTTTGTGAGAATTAACGCAACTATTATAAGTACAACTTCTGATGAGAGGATAAGAATAGTAAAAGGTGTGTGTAAGTTGCATTTTTGGAAATTTTTTTTTTTTTTTAGAAGAAAATAGAAAAAAGAGAAAGAAATCGTTCATGAGACATCATACTTGCAATTGAAAGGTAAGATGAGTATTTTTCGCTATGAAGATGATTTTTAACTATATGATGATAGGTATCAATGAAGTGTTTAATGACTCATAGGAACTAGTACTGCAGAGATGTTTAAGATATTCTCTAGATCACATCCCCCCCCACCCCCCTGTTTCCCCCCCCCCCCCCCCCCCCCCCCCGTCAACGTATAGAATTCTATATTAATATTATGTATAGTTTCTTGAACGAGGGTGCGCAGCTATAGTTGATTTCGCTAGCTATGTCACTATCGTGGATGATAGTCCAACTATCGGAGCACTTATATATATTATGAGTAGTATAATATTATGGTGATTAGAGTTGTCTGTTTTCGTAACGCCGCATTCGTTCGAGCATACTATGTGATCTGTAGTTGTAGTTATCGTGATTCATTTAAAGAACACTTCGTATCAGTAAGGTGTGTATCAGTAGTCCCGCACTATTGTTTGTGTGATCGCTCATTCGTACGTCAGACATAGTGTGTCTGAGACCTTGGATAGTGTGACTATATTTGATGTGAGCTGGTGAGATGACTTGTAAATCACAAGAGGTGTAGTACTCATTTAGACCACGCTTTTTTTATGTTAGTCGTTTTGTAGATTCGTTAGCTACATAAGGAATTCTTCATGTTATTGGGTGAGTGGTTAATTGACTTAAATGCGTTCGTGTTTTGCTAGTTACGAATTCACACCTACTTATACGCATGTTGACTAACTTGACATACAATGCTTTGATACATGCTTGTTTTACCGTGGATGAATAGCTTTATCGGTTAAACTAACATACATCTAATTGTCGCTTATCCACTGAATCGTAATGATTTGATCTTAAATAGCATTGTTGTCTTATTACATGCCTGAACGATATCTTAATGCATATTATATAGAATACACTGTCTATGTTGTTATCACTACGACTAATGCTGTGTTTACATCGAATTGTAGTTAACTTTGACGTCACAAGAGTTTTGCTTATTCTTTCTTCACGACGACGCGCAGTACTTCATATCTAATGAAGACATTGTTCATGATTAACTGATGCTTGTTTTACTAACCGACTCTCTATGATATAGCTTATCATATACTAGGCCATATACTGATGTCGAATACGATCGTTATGATCAGTGCATGTTTTTTATGTTTTATTAATAGTGCTTATCCTACAAGACACGTAGAACATATATCATTTATGTCATTGCACTTGTTTGACGCCACTCGCGAGTGCTCTTGTTGTGTCCCTGTAGATATTTGTATAAGACCTGACTCTTATAGCATTTACTTCTCCCACTGGCAAGATGTGTAGTTGTGAAATAATATATCCAACACATGTGATGTCGAGTGTCTTGTGCAAGACTGAAGCGCATAATGACCACTATAGATAACAAGAGCCGCTCGCTAATCACCTTCTTGAAGATATCGTTTAATGTTTGCGCCTGTAATCGTACTCCCAAAGACCTAGATAGCATCTGCCTAGGTACACCTGTATAGAATCCAAGCTGTCCACATATTATGACTCCTAAAAACGCACACACTACGCTACTGTGACCGGGATCATATATTGTGAATAAGCTCCACCTATCCAACGAAAATTTTCGTCAGCCATGCCAACCCAACACGCCCTATCCCCCTCAGGAACAAAATTTTTTAAGCACGTAATTAAGATGACAGTTCAGTGTGTAAGTTGACAATCTCAGACCCCATCCCCACCCTCTAATCATGTCCAATAACACCCTTCGATACTAATTATGATCGCACATACGGCAACTAAACAACACCAAGTAGACATCTCCTTACAACTCATCAAATGTAATATATGTGTTATCCCAACCCCTAATTCTGTGTACAACGACGCAATTAATTCCCGAGCGCAACACCTAGATGCCTTCTGTCCTCACGCGCCAAGACCCATCTGATCATAACGATGCATCCCCCTCGTGACCCACAGCCTCACCAGTACCATGGTGTATGCCCTACGACTTCCGCATACCTATCATCCGTATTCATTCAGCCCGCGATCGCCCGTTCTCTCCCTCGCTCCGTTCCCGAAACGACTGCCTCGCTCGCACCGCCCCGCTCGATCTCCGAAACCCCCCTCCGCTCGCGCTCCCTCATTACCTTCCCGCACTAAATATTACGACGCTGCCCACGCTGCTGTACTTGTCAACCATACTTGCGATATCCTCCTCCACCGCCCCTTATTCACCACTCTCTCCGCCTCCTATTCTGTCTCGTCCCCCCATCGATCTTTCTCTTATCCCATAAATCCCATTTTCTCTGAACCCCCCGTCATTTCAATATGCTCTTTCACTTAAAAACACTTTCGATCTCTCCTGCACCCACTCAAACAAGATTCGTCCTCGACATGTCATTTTCCCGCTTGGCTAATTTCAGCCGGGTCTATTATTCTCTGCTAAGCTAGAGGAATTGGGAGCATATCAAGAGACGCCACGAAATAGAGAATATCCAAACCTTTAAGGACTTGGTTTTCTTCACAGTCTGCGATAATGTTTTCTTTTAATGTAAATCTTGTGTGACAAAATGTAGTTCAGTCATGTATGATAGGGTGACTTGTTATTTTCATCCTGTTTAAGAAGTATGTATATGTGTATTGGGACCTGCTAAGTGAGAACGATTGCTGACTTCAGTTGATATTCGCATAATATCGCTATGTCCCTACCGGAGTGAAGACGGGACGGTGTGGGTGGGCGCGGGGGAGGGAGTGGCGATCTGTGTACGGGTGGACTTGTGATATGAAGTGCACCAAAGTTGGTTTATTCCGCGCGTTGTTTGATTTTCTTTGGGTATACCGTTTTAACTCATTCTCCCCATAATAAAAAATAACTTTCCCAAACACAAACCCACTACCAACTAACACACCCCCCCCCATCACCCCCCCCACCCCCCCCCCCCACCCCACTAAACAAACCCCCCCCCCAAACACAACAAAACTTTAAAACTGTGACATTTTTATCAATACGTCCCTTTTAGGTCGTTCACTGTAACTTGTACTTTCTATACTTTGAAGTTGACGGCTACCCCAAAGTGGTATTCCGCTGCGTTGTTGATTTTATGGGGTGTACACAACCCACATGATTGGTTCAGAGCAATCGTTGTTAGCGTTGTGGTCGGTGGGCTATTCAATAGACTTATAATCACCGCTTTTCATAAATAAAAAAAAAAAAAATTAAGAGTAATTCACCATTGTTCCGATAATCGCGCGCATGCTCCCAGGTAACTTAATGCTCCCTTTTGCATGCTTTGTGATATTAGCATTACTATTGATATATATTGCTTGAGTTAGTATTTTGCTCTCATACGTTTATCTTATGTCGTCTAACTGTTGGCAATTATATCGGTCACGTTTTTATTATATTGACCACTCGACTATCCGTACTTATGTTTCCTTTTTTCTCCTCGAACTCATACTATATTATATAAGGATTCCCGTATCTATATGAGCTACTCTACTCTCGACTTCTTACGCTTATCTCTGGGATTAATCACACATATCTATATAATAGCAAAATTTATATATGCGTCGATATTTTTAGGTTACTGACAAAACTACTTCGACTCTCCGGTTCTTGTGTTTAGGTAATTTGTGGATTTAGTATTATAACATACTTCTGAATGTAGTGAGCGTTTTCTACGATATTTTTGTGAAGGGATTGGGTTATCTACCGAAGCATATTTTCGTGCTTTATTTCCGAGACGCGATATTGAGACCAAATTTCGGTGTACTTCCTGTCTATTCCATAGTTATTTTATTGGTTCGACTCCGAGTCCGAACACTATCCTTATGCTTTGAATGGTATATTTGTGTTTGTAATCCATTGTTCTGAAAATCTTCCGATTGATGGGAGTTCGGCCTTTATCTTAGTCAACTTGGATCGTGCCGTCTTCTGGCACATACCTTTGGAACATGATTGACTAACGTCTTAACATCCTTCTCGTTACTTCTTATGATTTTGAAGAATCATGCCGTCAAGGAGACACTTCTTTTTACTTAATGTAGCTTTTGGTCTTGTTTTGATATTGTGTTTTGTGTTGGCCATGCTTAAGTAGGATGATTTATAATCATCTTATTAAATTGATTAGACGTTTTCATTTGAATAGGAAAATTTATAAACCGCGACCATAAGTTCATAATTTTCATCTTACATGGATTGGGGACGTCTTTATGTTAAGTGACGAATTATGTACATAGTGGGCTTTATGTGTAACGACATAGCGTGCATTCGTCGTTACGAAATTATTCTTTGGGTATGAACACCTGTCGGACTCGATTAATTTAGTTATGATGATTTTTTTTCCGATGTGTATACTCCCGCCGCGACTGTTAAAACTTACTAGTATGAAACCGTAATTGCTTCTGAGAATTAAACGACTTGTTGACTTCTTCGTTTCCATTGGTTTTTCTTCAGTCATGTATTTTATCACTTCTTTTTAAGGTTCTAGAGGATATTAACATTCTTCCGCTTGTGCACGTTGCAATATTCATGCTTTGCACTTTTGTTCATTCAAATTTCGTTGGAACCTCGACGAGGACCTAAGCAGTTCCTCATCTCTTCATAAGTAAATCATAGACGAATAAGGCGAATTGAGCACCGGGACGGCGCTCTCTTTAAGGTGGGTGGAATGTAACGACCCGAGTTTTTCGACGCGTATGACGATCGCGTACCTGATGTCGTAAATTATTATTTTACGAATTTCCGTGAACGAGCGTCGACATTTAAAATTTTATTTGTCGATAATAAATATTTTCGTATTTTATTATGAAAAATTTGAAAAAGATTTGATAATTTTTATTTTTGACGTTTCGCGAGTTGACGTTTGATCGCGTGTTCGTTAATCGTTTCGAGCCTCGTAAAAATTTACGACACATCTCGTTATTATTTTTATGATCATAAATTATTATTTTGTAAACTGTGTCGTCTTTGTTCCTTGACCTTGGTCAAGCTCGCGTATTGGTTAAATAGACATGTTTACTTTTACTTTGCTATAAGTATGTCCTTTAATTATATGTGTGGTACAAGACTTTTTTTTTTTTTTTTTTTAATTACTCAGATTGAGCTATCCTAGCTCTAATACAACCGACAAAACATAGCAAACAAAACACACACCTACCATTTGAATTTCCATAAGAAATGAATTACATTTATGCTTCCCATATTCATTTAGCTTAATATATACACATAGTAAAAAGTCTTTTTTTTTCCCTGCTCTCTCCTTCGACGACACACACACAAACAAAAGCCCCATCAAATATTTCTTTTCTTTTATTATTCATGAAAACCATTAATCTTAGCCCAAAGATGGTTTAAATAAATATAAGACCAAAGTGGAAGTTGATTTTTGTCTTCCCTTTTTCCCTTTTTTTTTGTTGTACTCGTCGAAACCCACCAACACACACCCAATGCCATTTTGATGTTTCCAACTATCAAAATAACCTTTAAATGATGATTTTATGATCATCCATGAAAGAAAATGTAACATGCAACAAGGTTCGAGTTTTCGATTCGGTTTGGTTCGAGTTGGGTGTGCCGCGGCTAGAACTCAAAGAGGGCAACCCGACACTTTTGTTTTCCGATCTTGCTTCGTATAATCATTGTGAGCCTTCCTTTTTCATTGTTTCGATTGTTTCGTTTATTGATTTAATTTTTATATATGTGATGAAATCTATTGAAACTTGCGGCGTCTAAAATAATATGTATTTGATTATCAAGCAGGATCTATATGCATTTATAAGTTGTATTGGATATATTTTAGATGAGTTTTTGGGTCGAAAATTTGTTTCGACGTGTTTTGTAACTAGTAAAATTCGAGCAGAAAACTGAATGGGCGATTCGGGTTTCGAGATTTCCGAAAATCTGATTTTGGTTTACAAAATATTGTAGAGTATATTTTTGCGGTCGTTTTGATATAAAATGGGACTTCTAACTCCCAATAACGAAGAAACTAGAGGGAAAACGAGATATACACTTTAATAAGAAAAATAAGTCACTATTAGAGATTTATTAAATCTGACAGATTCGGTAATTTGACGTTTTGAGCACTTTCGAGTCTGTTTCGGCCTTCCGGCGAAACACGAAAGTTGTTCGAAATGACGTTTTACATAAAACCTCTTTAGGGTCAAAGTCGTGAAAATGTAATATGACGGGTCAAAAACGAAAGTCAAACTTCTGCATTATTAATAAAAATATAAAGTTCAGCAGATTCTCGTAAGGGTATTTTGGTCATTTTACGTCGAGATTCAAGTCTCGACTAAAACTGTAAAGTTGTTCGGAACGACGTTCCGCATAAAATCTCTTTTACGTCCTAGTTGTGAAAACGTGATCTAGTGGGTCGTTTTGGTTGGGTTAGACTTAGAAAATAAATATACTATTTAAAAAGTAAAACGTAAAAGTCAACGAGTACTTTAATAAACGTTAACGTGTTATAAAAATAATATCGATTAATAAAAATGATATCAATTGATATGCTATTGTAAATAATTATTTTTAAGACCGTTGGTCGATTATAAAAACGTAAGGTATAAAAATAGTAACTTTTGGAAATTAACGACGTACAACTTCTAAAAATAGAAAGTTTTCGATAAAGTGATTTAACTTATGATTGAAGGTAAATGAGTATCTAAAATATACTAAGTGTTAAGATCTAGGACGCGCAAGTAGATTTCTCATCACATGTATGTACGCATATATTATATATATAATATTATGTATAGTTTCGTCGTAACGATGTGCGCATCATTGATCGTAGTTTGTACGTATTATAATCGAGCAACATAATTATAGGTCGTGATCGTATTCGTCGCCGCATTGTTCGAGACTTGGATTGATTATTTGATTCTTCGACTTGAATCAAGGTGAGTTCATAGCCCCCCTTTTTCTCTTTTAATGGTTTTCTTAAACTATTTTTGGGGTGAGAATACATGCTTGTTTTACCGAATAACTTATCGGTTACTACTACATAAGCGTTACATGAATGTTTTTACTAAAGCTTTTGCTTAATCTTCCACTTGATTTACTAATACATGTTTGATACATGCTTGTTTTACCGATATACTTATCGGTTATCTACCTTACATAAGCGTTACATGAATGTTTTTACTGTAAAAAGCCCTTTGACTTATTCCTCCACATGATTTCTAAATACAGTTTGATACATGCTTGTTTACCGAATAACTAATCGCACACTTACTAACATAAGCATTACTATGAAGGTTTTACTAAATCTTTTGCTTTATCCTCCACATGTTCTACGCCCCGACTCTCGACTATGTTTCGAACATGATGTAGTCTCGTATAAGATCGACTGGACACCAAGAAGATCGCAGTTGGTGCGTTATGCGGGAACATACCGTGACAACACTGTAATACTAGAACTATACATCTGTTACGAGTATATAGGCATGAGTAGTTATTCGCTCAAAGACCCCAAATCATGACATGACCCCAGAAATGATCTAATTCGCCAACGTACTCGGGTGTGCGCGCTTAGCATACTCTCTCGATACTAGATCCTCTATTGGTTGAGTGATTGCACTCTCTGAAGACCACCTCGGTGGTATGAATCAAAATCCTTCCGCAGCAGCACCCCAGCTAAAACGGATATACATTTGTATAACATGTGAAAGTCTTGTGTCAGAAATACGGACAATTTAATCACTACTAGTTACTGCGGTCCAATCATGACTTTACTTACAGAACGAAATGTAGTCGTTATCGTCAGAAGGCCTTCTCCCGGTGTATGAGCTCATGGCAATCATGATGAAGCTCTCGCTCGCTCATTTGTATTCGTTCGCACTGTATTTGCTTGGATTATCTGTTGACAATACATGCCTATTTGTCGTTCTATAACCCTACCCCGCGCCCTCCCATGTCGCCTGGCTGTGCACTATAAACACTCGTGGGTCCACTACTTGAAACATCTAAATTGATTTATTGACATTACTTGGATTTCCGATAAACCAGTCTTCTATAAATGTTTGTAACGCTACTTTTTTAATAAATATTTCTTGACCTATATCAATTATGATTTTACTATAAAACCGTGATTCACCAACAATATTGTTGACTATTTTTGATGAATTTTCGCAGGTTATAATTTGCTAGTGAGCATTGGGAGCATTCGAGACGCGTGGATATCCAAAAATATAAGGACTTGCGTTTTCTTCACATTTCGATAAATGTTTTCTTAATTATACAAAAGAGTCACGTTTGAACTCATTTAGAATTTGCTTAAACTTATAATTATTGGCGACCTACATTTACTCTGATTTATGTAAAACTCAATGTGACATCTTTATCAAACGTCCCTTTCTCGAGGCGGTCACTGTAACTTGTACTTCTTATACTTATGAAGTGGCACCCCAAAAGTGGTATTCGGGGTGCGTTGTTGTTTTTATGGGGGTGTCTAGAGATTGGCCTATCAGAGACATATCGATATAGCGAACTAGTTCGTTTTACAAAACTAGACTATATACCGTTTCCAAAAAAAACACATTAAGGTCAAATTCACATGTCCGATATTCGCGCTGTACTTGCTCCCTGGTAAATTATATGCTCCTTTTGCAAGCTTATTGATATTATATTACTAATGAATATATAAATGCTTGGTTATTATTTTGCTCTATACGTCTATATTTACTGAGTAATATGTTTGCATTATATGGTCAGTTATATATTGACCATTTTTTCCAGACTATCGCGTACTCCTGTTTCCTTTTATTTTCTCCCTCGAAAGTCAATACTAGTTTTATATAAGGATACTCCGATACCTATAAGAGCTACTCTCTCTTTCTCGAATTCTTACGATTATCTCGTGGGATATCACACCTATATATATTAAAAGAAAAATTTATATAAAGCTGTGACTACTTTTCGGTTACTGACATCTACCTGATATTATTTCTTACATATGTGTATAGTATTATATTACTTCTTAATGAGATCGTTTACTTCGATATATTGTGAGCGATGCGGTTATCTCCGAAGCATTTACGCTGCTTTATTTCCGTTACGCGATATTGACATTCGGTGTACTTTGTCAATTCCACTAGTTATTTTATTGTTCGACTCCGAGTCCGAACACTCTTCTTATGCTTTTGAATCGCGTATATTGTGTTTGTAATCCATTGTTTTGAAATCTTCCGATTGATGGGAGTACGGCTTTATCTTGTCAACTTGGATCGTGCCGTCTTCTGGCACATACCTTTGGAACATGATTGACTAACGTCTTAACATCCTTCTCGTTACTTCTTATGATTTTGAAGTATCATGCCGTCAAGGAGACACTTCTTTTTACTTAATGTAGCTTTTGGTCTTGTTTTGATATTGTGTTTTGTGTTGGCCATGCTTAAGTAGGATGATTTATAATCATCTTATTGAAATGAATTAAGACGCTTTATCTTTGAAGTAAGGAAATTTATAAAAACCGCCGAACCATAAGTTCATAATTCTTCACTTACATGGATTGGGACGCCTCTTTATGTAAGTGACGAATTATGAATGAGTGGGCTTATGTGTATCCGACATAGCGTGCATTCGTCCGTACGAATTATTCTTTGGGCTATGAACACCTTTCGACTCGTAATTTGTTATGCTGATTTTTTTTTCCGAATGTGTATCACCCGCCGCGAACTGGATAAACTAATAGTAATGAACCCTTAATTGCTTCTGAGAATTAACGACTTGTTGACTTCTTCGTTTCCAATGGTTTTTCTTCAAGTCATGTATTTTATCCTTCTTTTTAAAGGGTTTCTCGGACAATATTCATTATTCCGCTTGGTGCACGGTGCATATATCATGCTTTGATCTTTTGTTCATTCACAATTTCGTTGGAACCTCGACGAGGACTATAAGCAGTTCCTATCTCTTCATAAGTCAAATCACTAGCGAGGAATAAGGCGAATGAGCACCGGACGCGCTCTCTTTAAGGTGGGTGGAATGTAACGACCCGAGTTTTTCGACGCGTATGACGATCGCGTACCTGATGTCGTAAATTATTATTTTACGAATTTCCGTGAACGAGCGTCGACATTTAAAATTTTATTTGTCGATAATAAATATTTTCGTATTTTATTATGAAAAAATTGAAAAAGATTTGATAATTTTATTTTTGACGTTTCGCGAGTTGACGTTTGATCGCGTGTTCGTTAATCGTTTGAGCTAATAAACAATTTCACGAAACAGACATCGTTATTATTTTTATGATCATAAATTATTATTTTGTAAACTGTGTCGTCTTTGTTCCTTGACCTTGGTCAAGCTCGCGTATTAGTTAAATAGACATGTTTACTTTTACTTTGTATAAGTGTTACCTTTAATTAAATGTTACAAGACTTTTTTTTTTTTTTTTTAAATACATGATGAGCCTATCTAGCTCAAAACAACCGACAACTATAGCAAACAAACACACACTACCCATTTGATTTCCCCATAAAAGAATGATTACATTTATGCTTCCTATATTCATTTAGCTTAATATATTACAATCGTACATAAAGTACTTTTTTTCCCCTGCTCTCTCCTTCGACGACACACACACAAACAAAAGCCCCATCAAATATTTCTTTTCTTTTATTATTCATGAAAACCATTAATCTTAGCCCAAAGATGGTTTAAATAAATATAAGACCAAAGTGGAAGTTGATTTTTGTCTTCCCTTTTTCCCTTTTTTTTTGTTGTACTCGTCGAAATCCCACCAACAACACCCACATGCCATTTTCGATGTTTTCCTCAACTTTCAATATAACCTTAAAATGATGATTTTAGATCATCCTGATAGAAAATGGCTAAATGCAACAAGGCTTCGAGTTTTTTCGATTCGGTTTGGATACGAGTGGGGTGTGCCGCGGCTAGAACTCAAGAGGGGGACAATCCGACACTTTTGTTTACGACTCTTGTTCGTATAACTCATTGTGGAAGCTTCCTTTTTCACATTGTTTCGATTGTTTCGTTTATTGATTTAATGTTTATTATATGTGATGAAATCTATTGAACTTGGGCGTTAAAATACACTAATTGTTTTTGATTATCAAGAGGATCTTATATGATTTATAAGTCTGTATTGGATATATTTTTAGATGAGTTTTTGGTCGAAATTTGTTTCGGATGTGGGGCGGGGTTTGTAACTAGTAAAATTCGATCAGAAAACTGAATGGGCGATTCGGGTTTCGAGATTTCCGAAAATCTGATTTTGGTTTACAAAATATTGTAGAGTATATTTTTGCGGTCGTTTTGATATAAAATGGGACTTCTAACTCCCAATAACGAAGAAACTAGAGGGAAAACGAGATATACACTTTAATAAGAAAAATAAGTCACTATTAGAGATTTATTAATTGACAGATTCCGGTAATTTGACGTGTTGAGCATGTCGAGATCCGTTTCGGCCTTCGCGGAAAACACGATAGTTGTTCGGAATGAGTTTTACATAAAACTCTTTTGGGTCAGTCGTAAAATGTATATGAGGTCAAAACGAAAGTCAAACTTCAGCATTATTAATAAAAATCTAAAGTTCAAGCAGATTCTTCGTAAGGGTATTTTGGTCTTTTACGTCGTGATTCAAGTCACTCGACTAAAACGGTTAAAAGTTGTTCGGAACGAGTTACGCCATAAAAACCTCTCTTTTACGTCCTTGTTGTGAAGAACGTGATCTTGTGGGTCGTTTTGGTTGGTTAGACTCTAGAAAAAAAAAATAAATCATACTATTTAACAAAGTAAACCGTAAAAGTCAACGAGTACTTTAATAAACGTTAGTGTTTTAAAAATAATTTCAATTAAAAAAATGATAATCAATTGATATGCTATTGTATTTTTAAGGGACGTTTGGTGATTATTAAAAAACGTAAGGTATAAAAATAGTAACTTTTGGAAATTAACGACGTACAACTTCTAAAAATAGAAAGTTTTCGATAAAGTGATTTAACTTATGATTCAAGGTAAATGAGTATCTAAAATATACTAAGTGTTAAGATCTAGGACGCGCAAGTAGATTTCTCATCACATGTATTGTACGCATTATTTATTCTATATATAACTATTATGTATGTTTTCGTCGTAACGTGTGCGATTCATTGATCGTAGTTTGTACGCTATTATAAATCGCGCAACATGAATTTATTGGTCCGTGATCGTATTCGTCGCCGCATTGTTCGAGACTTGGATTGATTATTTGATTCTTCGACTTGAATCAAGGTGAGTTCATAGCCCCACCTTTTCTCTTTTAATGGTTTTCTTAAACTATTTTTGGGGTGAGAATACATGCTTGTTTTACCGAATAACTTATCGGTTACTACTACATAAGCGTTACATGAATGTTTTTACTAAAGCTTTTGCTTATCCACCACATGATTTCTAATACATGTTTGATACATGCTTGTTTTACCGAATAACTTATCGGTCACTATAATAAGCGGATTACATGAATGTTTTTACTAAAGCTTTTGCTTATCCACCACAATGATTCTATATTGTTTGATCATGCTTGTTTTATAAAACTGGACACAAGAAACTTTACGGTCTGCTGACCAATATGAATGTATTGCATGTGTAGTTATTGCCAAAGACCCAAATCATGAACTGTTAATTGCCATAATGGTGAGGCTAGTAAAGTAATAGGATCTATTGGGTTTGTCAGCCTGTCCGGGGTATGAATCGAATCTTTCGAGCACCAGTCAAGGGCAATTTGTATTTAGAAGTTAGGATAAGGCAATAATACCTAGTTATGGGGCAACATGAATTACATACAAGATATGTGTTAACGTCAAGGCTTCGTGTCAGGAGGCTAATGCATCAAGATGAATAGATACATTGTAATTCGTTGCAATGGTTTTGTTGTATTTTACTTTTGAAATACTGTGCTGTGTGATCTAAAAACCTTGTGGTACATATTGAAACATTACTTGATTTTTTTGAAACATTATTGGGATTTGATACCAATTCTTCTAAATGTTGTAAACGATACTTTTTCTTACATAAATATTTCTGTGAAAAACTATTGAATATCTTACTTTTACTTAAACCTATGAATTCACCAACATTATTGTTGACGTTTTAGCATGCGTTTTCTCAGGTTATTATCTTGCTAGCTGAGCATTGGGAGCATTCGAGACGCGTGGATATCAAAACTATAAGGACTTGGTTTTCTTCACATTCGATAAATGTTTTCTTTAATTATACAAATGAGTCACGTTTGAACTCTTGTAATGTTTGTTAAAAGGAAATTATTGGGACCTGAATTTACTCTGATTTATTTAAATCGAATGTGACATTTTATTTTAAACGTCTCTTTTGAGGTCGTTTTCTGTGACTTGTGCGTATGGACTATGAAGTAGCACCCCCAAGTGGTATTCCGCTGCGTGGGGTGGGTGTTGTTGATTTTATGGGGGTGTCCAGGTATAAGTGACCAACACACACAAAAAGGGGGTGTGTGTGTGGTTCAGTCGAAACATAGCCACAAGGACCATATGGTTCAAAATTTTGATCAAGGTTTATGAATTATATGCATATGTTAGTCTTGAGTTGTTCAAAATGAATAGCGCTCTAAACATGTTAGTGCCGCTAGACTGATGTCATACCCTACTGAGAATTCACCCGGAAAATTCATTACTTCGACAGAGATGAACATATCCATTATGTGTAGACTCCCCTACTAACGCCTCGCCTTTCCGACACTCCCCACTGAATACCGAAGGTCCACCTCCCCTCTCCCCCCCCCCCCACCCCCCCCCAGAGGTTCGCATGGTAAGTGTGCATGAAATGGACTTTCTCATGTGTCACTTTCATACACATGCATGGGAAGTTCAAGAAAATATGCCTTTGATTTAATTTCAAGGCTTATGCTTGCATTTGGTTTGAGTTTAGGCGCCCAATATATATCAAGAGGGAAGGGTGAACGAAATTTTTGACTTTAGAATACGATATGGACAATAACTAAAGTTTACACGAAAAGATTTTGAGTTTTCGGGGTTCTGTTAGGTCAAAAACGCGAAAAAACGCAATTTAGACAATAAAGCGTAAAAATAAATATTGGGAGTGATCGTAAACTACAAAACACCTAGAAAATATAAAATAACTCATATAATATCTAAACTAATGAATATCCGATGCCGGAATGCGTCTGATGACATTTATCAGATTTACGCGGGTTTACTTCCCGATAAACCGCCAAATTCAAACGTAACGTATAAAAGTCAAAAATAATTGTCGGAAAAGTTTAAAATATTGACCAAAAATTCTCGGGGTGTGATATTCTTCCCCCGTTAAAGAATCTTTATCCTCAAAGCTTAAGACGTGGACGAAGGGTTAACGAAAAGATGAGGGTACTTTTTCTTCATTTGGTCCTCGCGCTTCCAAGTAAACTCGGGCCCTCGTCTCGAATTCCATCGGACCTTCACAATTGGAATGCAGCTTTGCTTCAGCCGTTTAACTTCTCAATCCATAATTTTAACTGGTTCTTCAATGAAATGGAGCTTGTCATCAATCTGGATTTCTTCTAACGAAATAGCTAAGGGTTCGTCTATGAAACACTTCTTCAGATTGGAAACATGAAAAGTACTATGAACTCGGCTTAACTGCTTTGGAAGTTCAAGTCGATAAGCAAGCGTTCCTACTTTAGCAATAATCCTAAAAGGTCTTATATAACGAGGGTTCAGCTTCCCCTGTTTGCCGAAACGTATCACCCCTTTTCTATGGCGACACTTTCAACATGACCTTGTCTCCAACCTCAAATTCTAATGGCTTACACCTCCTATCGGCATAGCTCTTCTGCTTATCTCGGGCAGCTTGAATTCTCTTTTTGATCTGAATGATCTTCTCAGTTGTTTCATGAACAATTTCCGGACCAGTGAGCTGAGCCTCCCCAGCCTCAGCCAACAAATAGGCGATCTACATTTTAGTCACTACTTCAGTTCCTACCGAGGTTGAAATCAATGAACAAGAGTTGAAAATAAATGAATTAACCAAACTTACTTAAATGTTGATGGATGAAAAAGTTAACTCATCTCAAAATATTCAGAAATCAAAACATGTGACCTCACAAACTGAATCATCTATATAAGTTAATTTATCTAAAAAGATTCATGAATCTAAACCTAAGATCCCACAAACTAACTCATCCAAATCAGTTAGACCAAAACCACTACAAAAACCCAAACTGAATTGTGAACTTTACTTTTATACAAATCATTCTACAGATGATTGCTATCGAATTCTATGTTGTATGAAATGCAAAGGAGAGGATCACATAACCTTGGATCACAATACACATGTTGCCTCACTATAAAAACAGTGAAAATTACAAGGCACAACATTATTAGTATGCATCTCCATCCAAAGAAATAGTGAAGCCCAAGGCAAAGCCTTTTTCCCCACAATGCAAAATGTGACAACCGTGGTTTGAGCCGGTTGGTCAGTTTGTTTAGAATTTATTTGAAGCGTTTATGTGTGTTCTTTATGTGTTTTATGTGTTTTGTGATAGATATGTGTATGAGATTGAAGTACATGATTGATGAATCATGGTACTAGTTGAAATGAGACTGAATGGAAATGAGATCATTTGGAAGCTTTGCGTAGTTTAAATGTCGTGTACGTAATTTTCGGTGTACGTACTATATATATAATACATATTATATATATTATGTTAGTGTTTTAGTGATTTTAGAATACTTTCTATTTTTAGAAATAATTGGAAATGAAGGTTTGTTAGAAATCTAGTTAGAAAGTTTAAGGTTTAGCGAAATAAGCAAAGATTTTAACCTAGAATCAAAAATATAGGTATTAAAGTTGTAAATAATAATAAATAAATAAATAAAATTTATAATAGAAAAAAAACGAATTTTAGTAAAAGAAAAGAAAAAGGAAAAGATATCCTAATTAGATTACAACTTGTTTTTGGTAATTATCTTTTAAGGCCTATAAATACAAATCAAACCTAAACCAAATCACTTTGATTTTTCTTCTCCTTCCCTTGGCCGGTCGAACAACACAAAACAAGAAGAAAACCCCAAAAAAATTTAGGGTTTTGATTTTCAAGAGTTAAGGTATTGTTTTCTAAATCTTTTTTTTATTTAACGTAACAATCATTAAGGATGGATTAGGTTATTGTAAATAATCTGTAATTAAGAGGTTTTGATCATCAAAAATCTTTTTAGGGATAATAATTAGGGTTTTGGGTAAGTTAATTAGGGTTAATTATGCTAAATTCGGAATAGAAATCTGGGCAGAATTTTAGGTCATCTTGCGAGAGCCATATCTCGGTCATACGGATAGATTTTATTGATTTTCTTGAGCCTAAAATTAACTACAGAGAGTCTACTTTCCAACCCAAGTGGTTTCATGAATTAAAAGTGAGTGGAAGTTAGTCAAATTAATCAAACAAGATTCATTGTCAAAACTGAGTTTTTGGAGCAGATTCTGAGTTGTATTTGTGAGGTCAAAAACCATATCAAAACGTCTTTTTTATTGATGGGCTTGCTACTGTAGCAAGTTCATGATGTTTATGATTTTCTAGAATTTTTGTAGAATTTTCCTAAGTGTTTAAATGGGTCTGCTCAAGCTAAACTTTTGAAGGTCGAATCAGGTCAAATCCTGGACACTTTGTGATGTTGAATTTTTATAAAATGGTTACACTCACTATTATTTTTATCTAAAAATCATAGAAGCTCACAACTCATTGGGTAACTATGGGATGTAAGGAGAAGAACCAATTAGGTGTTTAAGTATTTTATTTAGAGTCATCTTGTGACTATAAAAAAACTGAGTAAAAAGCAGGAAGTTAGGAAGTAAAGTTTGTGAGGTAACTTGAGGTTAGCAAGTATGAGGAGTATATAGAAGAGTTGAATCAAGATAGGATATAGAGTATCCATCATTGTGATTGTTACATCGACTTGGGTGTGTGACCTAATCGATGGTAACATATGTGTGTATTGTTTGTATAGATTATTTGCAAGGTTAATTGAAGAGTTTGGATTTGCTTTGCATCGAGGTGAGTTTTACAGTCCCATTTTTTTCTTACTTATATTTTGGGATGGAAATGATGCAAAACTGTTTTTGAATTATGAACCGTGATATGTGTTTTTAAGTGTCGACATATATGATTGCTATGTGCTATTGCTATGTGATATTGATTGTGGTAAGGCATGTGTATGTGAGGATGACATGACCTTGTGTGAGACCCAAACGGACTTAGCTAGTCAAGTGGGTCAGTCTTGCGCGGAGATATTCAGTCTTGCGCGGAGATACTATGCTACGGTTACGTAAGAGCGGGAATACAAAACAACGTTTGTCCTTGTTGTGTCTACAAAATATTTTTTTGTCTTTTAGCTCGGAGCCTTACTCGGCTTTGGGTTCCTCGGAGGCCCGAGGATCCGTTTTAGATGTGCTTCGCTGTATATCGGTGATTCCCTTACGGTAGCCCTTGGTGGGCTTTACGCCAATGAACACTCCGAAATGTTATGCGTGCAGCGTCGGAGGCTAGGCTCCTAGTCGTGAGATGAGGTACACCATCAGGGTCGTCTCATGAATTTTGGAGGCCCTGTACGATATATGTAAGTTATATTAAAAGTTCTATATACAACAATTACAATATGCACAACAAAAGCTACAATTTGCAATCTCGTCGATCACAACGGGATATGAGTATAGGCGTATAGCATAATGTAAGTATCATCGTGTACAACATATTTATATTTGTTACATTAATATTACTGGGGCACATTATTCATTTTTTATTGAGATGTATAAAAAAGTTCTTTTAGGAAACTTATTTAACTAATTCTAACAAATTTCTTAAACTAGGACTAAAAGTTTAGATTTTGTAAACCAATTTGTACTTTAGCTAGGAATAAAACTAGAAACTAGGATAAAAATGTGAAAAACTATAAACCTTAGGGTTCAAAATGAAAATTACCTAAGATTATTATCATCTTCCTCGTATGAGAGGTCTGTAACTCCTTTAGTACTGTAACTATGTCTTTTTTTTTTAATCGCTTATACTAATCATGTTATAGATTTATATAACATTAAACTCTGTCATCAAATTTACATAAGCCCAGTGTTAATCAAGCCGTTCATTTTGTAACATGCGGAGGCCCTAAAATCCGGGGGCCCCTGTGCTGTTGTGCATCTACTACACGCCACATATCCGCCCGGTACACCATCAGCAACCCTTCTCTCTCAAAATGAACCAGCGTCTGTCTCTCCATGCGAGTAGAGTTTGCAAAAAAAAAAAAAAGAAGATTGGGGCAAGAAAGAGACAAGGACCAACATCTCAGAACCTTTTCAGATGAGCACTTTAAGTATGACTTCAATAGTCTACAACACTTAAAGTCATACTGGGGGGGACATGTCCGTGTATATGCCGGACAGGCTAGTAGTCCGAACGGGCCACATAAAACCCAAGCAGACTAACTCAAGCCCAATCGAATAAATCCTAGACCAAGCAAGCTACTCAAATCCGAACGGGCCACAAGAGTCCGAACGGGTCATAAAGTTCCAAGCTGGTGTCCGCGTATATACCGGACGGACCTCACATCCGAACGGGTCGTACGGGATCCGGACGGGCGTACTACATCAACCCGAAAGAAGACAAAACGTTAGACTCGATAAAGAATGACACCTCTTCAAACTATTGGATAATAGCAAGCACTTACGCAACATCGCTATTCCAGGAATTAAGGAGCGATGTTCCCAAGGTATACCGACACCCAAGGCAAAGGCTAGGTATAGGTCGTCTCTTTCATTCCCAATGTGTCAAGAACAGTACTTCCAAACAGTACTTCAAGTAGTATAAATACCCAAGCATTTATTACTTGACGGTTAACATTTCTACGACACACATACATTTATTGCTATAGCCTCTTCGGCTAACATTCACATACTTACTCTCACGCCCGAGCTTGGTCCTGGGTCAACACCAGGGGCGAGTTAACGGGTGTTCTTTCTTACTTTCAGGTAATTTAAGGGGATACTTCACCAAGAGGGTAGGGAACGCACCCCTAACTCAAGGTACGGTATTTTACCTTAACAGTGCCTTTAAACACAAAGCAAAACATGGCGTGTTTTTCTTGGTTGGTATTGATACGGTCTTTTGCTTATATCGTAGATGCGGGAACAATTGACGGAATTTACTCGTATTTGGCACTGGCTAGTATGTATGATGGGAGATTTTAACTCCTCTTTGGACTTGAATGAAAGACTACGCAGCAATGTCGATACATGGGCAATGGACAGCATTCAGTTGCTCTTGAATTCTTCTATTTTGGTTGACATCCCACCCATAATTCAAGGTTCACATGGATTGGAGAGTAGAAAAACAGTCAAGAAACGACTGCATATTCGTTAATCAGAAATTGGTTGAAAACTTCACTTCTGGCAACTCTTATAGCAGGTAAAAAAAATGACGAATCTGATCATTTATCATTACTATGGGGCGAAAAGGTTCAATGTTGCGGTCGAAAAATCATTCAGGTTTTACAATGGATGGTTAAAGGATTGGCGGGGCTGCATTTGTTTTCACAAGGAAGTTGTGAGCCTTAAAGAATGACTTGAAGATATGAAGGGAACAAGTATTTTGTAATTAAAGACCATATTCAAAGGAACAAGTATTGCCAAATCATACAAACGAGTCGAGCTCAAGCCTATATAACATACCACGAGCCAAACTCGAGTTTAGTCGATAGGCCAAACTCGAGTTTAGAAAATCAAGGCACAGAGACCGAGACCAAAGCTCAAGCTTTATAAACTTAAATGAGGCGCGGGGGGCTTCAAAACTTGTGGCATGACTCAGGGCTCAGGGCTGACTGTTTCATAACCCATTTCACCTTGATCACAATGTAATATGGGAAGTTGAAGTAATTTTCCGTATTAGAACCTAAAAAGGGGTTAATTTAAGTTAAACGATGCTTTTCAAAAACATGGCATCGTAATAGAACAATAACAAAAAATATCACAAAAGTAAGAATTGTATAATATGCATCAATGCAGTGATTATAGGCTGAAGTAGATCAACAGTGTTTCTTAATCTAAGAAATTTGTCCGACCTTTAAAACATTCATAAAGAGAAATCCCATTTTATAAGAAAAAGAATAAAAACCAGAAAAGCTATGTTTTAAGAAAAGTATATATGTTTTAGAAAAGTACTGCAAAACATAAAAAGTCAAAACTACTAGATAGAATGTGATCGTGTGTGTTTTTATAACTGAGGCTCAGATCTGTGGTTTGATACCAGCAAAAAGGAGATCAAAAACCGCCATGGCTGCAAACACCGGTTGCATAGTAACAATACCATCCGTGTTGCCCCGCCAAGATACGGCCCGAATTCACCCAACGCCAATAAAACAATGCTCGAAAAACACTTTTCACATAACAAATACATCATCGCCTCTATATAATAATAATAATCATAATAAATGGAGCAATTGCAGCACTGAAAGAGAGTGGCGCATTATGAAGCACATTTCATCAAATTTCCCTTTTCAAATAATAAGCAATCCCAAACACCATTTTCAATGAAATGGTTTATGTTTATAGTTATGGTTGTTATTGTTTCATCTGTCAAGGGTTGTTGATTTTGGTATAATGGGGACGAATGGTATCATTGACTCAACCGGATCCAGGTCGGGTCGGGTCTTGGCAAGAGAGAGGTAACTACCCTCTAAAAACAACCAGTCTCTCTCACCGGAGTCTCAACCGGTTTTTCGAGCATCTTTTCTGGGTTCCCCATTTTGTTTGACTAATTTTTGGGGGTGTGATATTTATGGTTATGTGGTGATTAGTTTTGTTTTTTTAACTATTTTTTTTGGTTGTTGATTGGTTCGGTTATCGGATTGTTCGGTGAGTTAGGTTATAAAAAAAAATTAGTTAATTCGAAAATCGAACTGAACCGAACTAGAATTCAACCGAACCTGAAAACTGAATTTGAATTCGGTTTGATTTTCTGGTTGACCCGAATAACCCGAATTTCATTATTTATTAAAAAAATCAATAGATAATTAGCAAAAAAAAATTATTTTAAGCATAAAAAATATTACTTTTTTTATTTATATTATGATAGAATTTAAATGGCCTTTATATATATATATATATATATATATATATATATATATATAATCCAGTTAAAATGGTGTAGGTGCTTAAAGTTGTTAAAGTGAGAAGCAATAAAAATTAGACAAATGTCACATTCTCGAAAAATTCCAAAAAAATTCCATTAAATCAGGTATGTTGGTGCATAAAACTTTTGTAAAAGAAGTTTTTCTAATTTTGAGTTTTTATACGTTTTTTTAATGCGCAAAAAAAGAAATTTTGATGCACAAAAAAATTTTGATGCACAAATTTTTCGACTTGTTATAGTTTGATGCGCAATAAAATTTTGATGCAAAAAGTCAAAAGAAGTTGGGTACAAAAACGAATTTTTGATGCACAAAAAACCGATTTAATGCACAAACGTTTTTTTTAATAAAAATTTTTCGGCAAAACTATCCACTTTTAGAAAAACTTCCTTTACAACTTTTTCATGCACCAACATACACGATCTTTTGGAATTTTTTCAGAATTTTTTGAGAACTTTTTAAAAAAAAAATCTTTTTATCTTTCTCACGAATATTTGTCTTTTTATTTGATCTTTATCCTATATATATATATATATATATATATATGGTGAGGTTCTTTTCAGAACCAAACAAATGTACAGAACTGCGAGAACCACCTTTGTACTCATAATGATACATAATGTATATCATATTAATGCATAATGGCATTTATGTAAATAAATGATAAATTTTTTGGCAAAAAATCTAAAATAGGGGCAAAATAGGTATCAAACATTTTCATAAAATTGTAACTGAATGGACAAAATGAAAGTCGTCCCCCTTTTTGCGCCTCTCTTTTCCAACATCTTTGGCCCACTAAAACAATTTATTTTTAAAGTTTTTTCTAGGATAATTTATAAATAAATAAAAAAACTTCCGCTTGAAGTAATTTACTACACATTTTCTAAATTTTATTACTAAATTGTAAAATTATAAATATATGAATAAATTATTCATTTTGGTTTGATTAGCACATATTAGCACTTTTACAACAAAAGTTGCTTATGTTTGTAGTTATGACAACGTCCCTACATAGATTATTATTGATTTATATTCGGTGTGCATATGTGCACTAGATATATCACGACGTCATTTACATGTACAACGAAGGTAACACCATTTGGTATAAAAAAAACTCAAAAATTGTTGTATAGTATGAGGAGTTTTCACGTATATAACCAAAAACACATAAAAGGACATGGAACTAGACATATGTGCATGGAGCAAAAACAAGTCGACATGAGATACATATATTTGCGAAGAGTAAAAACACATGTGTATCGATAAAAAACACGCCTAAATGATACGCATACATGTGCAACAAGCAAAAACACATATGTACGAAACAAAAACATGTCTAGACGATATACATATATGTCCACGGAGCAAGAACACGTGTACGGAACACAAACATGTGTTCACGATATACATATATGTGCATGGAGCAAAAACACATATGCACGATTTGCATTATAATTTTATATACAAAATATTATGTGCCGTGCATATGTGCACATAAAAGAATTACACTACAAATTACATGAATTAACGAGATCGATCGATTAGTGACACTTAAACATAGTAAATGGTTGAATAATGTCCTCAAGAACTTGATCACCATCATCGATCACCTTTATTAAGTATTAGATATCTTCAGAAACTTTGGACATCGTCATCTTCGATCTAAAACCACCAAAACACTCACTTTAACACAGATGCATGAATATAAAACTTTTAGATTCGCAATACACAAAAAAATGAGATGAAAAACTAATAACTATTAAGTTTAGGCGTATGGATTATAATTAAAAGATTATTTTATTAAAGTGATAGAAACAAAACTAAGGCAAGCTAGAGAAACAGATGTTAGGTTGATACAAGATAAATACAATACTTGATATCCACCTTCGTTATTTACATGTATAACAAAGCTTAAATTCATTAGGAGCAGTTTCATCTATGTTTTCAGTTTTGTTTTATATAAACACGAAAGTCATTAAGGAGTTCTAACATTTAGACTAGCAAAAAGCATTTAACAAACACATGGGTACGTTTCGTGACAATATATAACTCCATAGTTGTAGGCTTCTAGCTACTAGTTTACGTACATATCCAACTCATAATAAAAAAGGTCTTCATACTAAAATATTACGAAAAACCGTAAACAAACATTTTGCAACAAAATTAAGATCCGTCACAAGATGATGAGAAGAGTTATAAAAGCATAGAAGACTTGAGAAACAATTTTCATTACCAATCGAATAACGATAAATGATTTCAAAACACAAAACAATTTCATTTATCCTATCGAAAAATTAACGATAATGATTTCAAAAACCACATAAACATTTTTTCAAAAATAAAAACCAATTAAACCAAAAATGAAAAAATTTAACGATTAGATGAAATTCAAACCTCCTCATTTCATTCTCATCGACAATTATTAATTTGATTAACTAATTTTGAGTTACTTTGATCATGAAATGCACAAACAAAACCCTATAAAATTCATGAGACCCCAAAGATTACTATGTTTTTGAAAACTGTTTTATTCTTTCCCTATTTTTCTACACAAATTAAACGTAAATTTAAATGAGTTTTTTTTATATGTTTAAATACCTAAGAATGCCTTAATAAATTTAACCATTAATAAAATAAAACTTAAATTATTTACTAAATTATGTGATTTGGTTAGAAGGAGTTTTTTCTTCCCCTCAATTTCTGTACTTTTTTTTTTTGGTACTGAAAAAAACCTCACACTATAATATAAATATATATATATAAATATATATATATGCATTATAAATGTTTGAATGATATGTTTAATATATTACTACAATATATATATATATATATATTATTAATTATATCTTATATAAATAATCATAATATTATTATATAATATATAATATTTGTTAGGTGAGTTGGTGTATATATATATATGTGTGGTGTTTGTGGTGTGTTGTTATAATATATCTAAGTAGTATTTTAGTTTGTTATGCTAAATTTAGTACAATGATATATAAATATATTAATTATATATAAATAACTAATTTGGAGTTTACCCGCCCGCATAGCGGGCTGTAATAGAAAAATCTTTTAACTTAACTCAATCTCCTTTTTCTTACCATTTTTTCCCTACCTCTTAGAATTTTCGTTTCCACCAAACACTTTTAAAATGTATGTTTGATTTCCCAGATGTATGTGTTTTTTCCGTATATTGGGTTTCCCGGTAGCTTTCCGCAACCACCCAATTTTTAAACATCATCAATTCCTCTCATATGTAAAGGAGACAACACACTCCACCCGAGAAGTATAATAGTTTTTTTAACCGTTAAATCAATTTAATATTTTAAACTTTAGGTTAAAAGGTTTTGTCAAAAAATTATACAATAAACAATAAAAATAAACCACTAAAAAATGTAGAAAACAAAAAAAAATTAAAAAAAAATTAACAAAAAATTAATGTTTTAGAAATACAGAAGGCACAAAATTTCACACACACACACACACACACACACACACACACATACATATATATATATATATATATATATATATATATATATATATATATATATATATATATATATAATCTAGTTAAAATGGTGTAGGTGCTTAAAGTTGTTAAAGTGAGAAGCAATAAAAATTGGACAAATGTCACATTATTTAATTAGTTGTTGGTCCGTGTACGATTTGTTGGTTCGTGTACGAGTTGTTGGAGGTTTTGGTTCGTGTACGAGCAATTGGTTCGCGATTTTTAGTAATACAAGTTTCTTGTGTATCAGTTGTTTATCATAGTTTAGCATTTATTTGTTAACTCAGATGTAACTTGTAAGAGTGTATCATTCAATTTGCGAATAAAATGTATATTTCTATTAATAGTCTTTTGTGAAGCAAAATTATGTATCATATGTATCAGCTATAAATGATGGCGTATCAAGTTTTTTTGTGGTTGTACATCAATTTTTATGTATAAGATTTAATTTCATGTATCTACTATTAATTAAATCACATGTTAATTAATAGATTCAATGGTTAAGATCACTTCTTATTTTAATAACTTTAAGCTACTACACTACAATAACCCTCCCCTATATATAATGAGGTTCATGTAGAATAGTTCTTAAAATGGGATAGTGTAAGAAGCCAATGGTTATACGCCAAATGGAATTTATATATTTAATTCAATGTAATGTTTTTTGAAAATCAAAAAAGGGCAATATAGGTATTTTGACATTCCCTTTTATCTCCTAATGAACCTTCATATATGCATTCTTTCTTAAAAAAATCAAGAAACTCATTCTCTCTCACACCCCCACTCCATCATATTAAAAATGAAAAAGACGACAGTTTGGCGATTAGATGAAACCTCCATCAACGAATTTTTGTGCCTTCCATTTTACGATTTGATTTCAAACAGTCACTACAAAATAGGCACAATAAACGAAGACTCCAACATTTATCTCACATCCAAACATTTTATTCCACAATAATTATGTAATTGTTAATTTTGTATCAAAATTCTATTCCGAGTCTATCATGTGTATAATATATTTTTAATTTTATCATGGACGGATGTATGAATGGGTTTTAATCTATTCATGTATCAATGTTTTGAATTTGGTGTCATGAAAGTTGTAATTTACGCATGAGCAGTGTCACTACTTTATGCTCATTCTTTTATAGTGATGATTTGTGTTGCTTCTTTTAGTGTATTAATTTTCATATGTAGTGATTCGATTCAGTCGTGTATCGGTTTGTATAAATAAAATGTAAATGTTAAATACCGTGAATTTATATATTTCTAGTTTTTTTTTATCAGTTTTCGTAAAAAGTTTTTTTATTACATATCTAAATATTAATGCTTTTAATTTTTCAACCACAAAAGTAATTAAAATTCGAACCCAATTCATAGCGACTCGACCGTTTTGGATATGGTTACGGTGGTGCCAGAAATTTTTTTACGTATTTCCTTTCCTTGGGCCCCTCTGTCAGAATTTGTAAAACCGTAGCCCGTCCAACACCTGGAGAATAATCGGAAAAGCAACCAGTTATGTCGATTAAGGATTTTTTTGTCAACGGTTTTTTTTTTATTACGAGAAGAATAACTAGTAAACCTTTAAGTTCAACCAAGAAAAGCAAGAAGTGAGATGGGTATTGGAATTTGGGTTTAAAAGAAAGCAACTTGGATGTGAAAAGAAGAAAAATGTATAAATAAATGATCTGGGACAAAAATGTGAACAAACCAACCTCTCCAAGACTAGGATAGAGGTGCTATATTTATGAACCTACTATGCGGCCATGGCTAGAGTTGGGTTCCTCCCCTAGGCCTTTTGGGCCGACCTAAGTATTAACTAATCCTAAATCCATAGTAATACAAACTACGAAGCTAAGGACCTGTATTACAACTTGGAAGTGACCGACACTTTTTTCGTGTTTCCCAACTCCTCCCCCGTAAAAGGAGTTTTCAACTCAATTTTACCAAACTTTAAACCTAGCCCAATAACTAATCCCTTTAACCTTAGTTTCCCCCTTGTTACTTCCGTACTCTTGACTTTTTTTCCCCTCTTTGATGAAATATGTTATGGGTGATCATTAACTTTTTGGATTTGAGCTGTGTTTTTTTTTTACCTTGAAACTTGTATTGACATTTAGATCTTGGAGCGCATCTTGATAATTCATCAATGATTGCAGTTTTATTTTATACCTAATATGGAATATTATCTTAAAAAATATAATACTTTTTTAATAGAGAAATAGAAAATTATACCAAGTTTTTTTACCCCCCTATGAAAAAAATTATTACCACCTCAAAAAATATATACTAATAAATTAATAATACGTTATGTTTTTAAAACCGTGTTAAGTATGAATCCACCCTGGTCGCTTCCCCCCACGACTAGTATAAAATTTGAAACCACGTTAAGGTTTCCGGACCTGAAATTTGAATTAAAACAAAAGATTTATTTTTTTTGGATAAGCATTTATATGTACTACCTGAATTAAGAAGCCCAACAAAATAAGGGACATTTAGCAAGGTAAAAAAAATTTGTAATTCTTTTAAAAACATTTGTAAACTAAAGAAATTTTACTAGTTAAAGAAAAAGTGCCGAAAATTAACTTAAAAGTAAAAAGCGCCTAAATTTTTTTTTTTTTTTCCTTTTATATACAAAAGTTTAATTCAACTAAATTAAAAACATTTAAACCCTAAATTAAAAATTTCTTAAAACGATAGATAAACCCTAATTAAAAAACTAACTAATGGACCCTAATTGATGCAAAAAGAACCTAAAAAACTAAAGGAGGGACTAACTGAAAAAACATGAAAATCGAAAGTTACACTTTTGTTTCCTACCCTAAGAAGCCCCTATCCCCACAACAAACATAAAGTCCCCCCCAATAAGCACATTCAAAATTTTTAAAGAGCTTTTAAAATGAAAAAAACCCAGAGAAAAAGAGTCAAAGTGTTTGTTAAAAGAAAGCTATGGAGACACAACCTTTTAACCAAAAAGCACTATGGGTCCTGAAACTCAAAGAATAACTTTCTAAAAAAGAGCTGGATTAATTAAAGCCCGCCTTGTCCACCAAGGAAACTAAGGGGTTTTTGGCTAAGGGTTTACCAAAACCAGCTTTAAAAAAAAGCCTCAAAATAACGCTCTTTTAAAATCTAAAAAAAAGGAAAAAGTGAATCTAGAAAAAGCTTAGTTTTTGTTCTTAAATCTTAGAAAGTTGCATATAAAAGCCTAAGCTAGAAAGTGCGTCGTAAACTAAACCTAAATTAAGTCCCCATGAAATTAAGCAAAACCTCCAGAAAAATACGGCAAGGTAACCACAAAAACTCACATAAGCAGAGAGCTAATAAAAGCTAACCTAGACTTTTAAAAACCTTTTAATGACTTATCAAAACTTCATATTTAATAATCCCATCTAGAAAAATAAGCTTTTTTTTAAAAATCTTAAACTTTTACCAAACTACTTATTATCCATCTAAATAAGCTATAAAATCTAGACTTAAAAGCTGAATTAACAAATTTAGACTTTACTTAAGTTCCTACTGTTTTTGGAATTTTCAGGTTTTTATGACTTTTGACAGCTAAATTAAACTAGGAAAATAAGCTAGAAATTGCAAATTAAGACTTAAACCGTATTAAGCTATATTAAAACTTAAATCCTACTGAATTTAATAAGCTAAATCTTAAAATTACTTATCTAAATTAAGCTGAGAACACAGCAGTACTAACTGAGGTTAGTACTGCTAGTGTAAAAGTTCAGCAGTACTTTCAAGTGAAAGTACTGCTGATGCAACTTGATTTTAAAGAACAGAATTAAGCTATGAATTAAGCTAGAAAATGGAAGCTAAAACTGATTTTGAGATAAGCTACAACTAAACTTAACACTACTGAATTTAAACTAAAATTTAAGCTAACAGTACTAACTTATGAAAGCAGTACTAACTTGGAAGTTAGTACTGGTAGTGTAAAGGTTCAGCAGTACTAACTTATGTTAGTACTGCTAGTGCAAAATCAAGAGTGCACTAATCCAAACACCCCTTTATCATTATGACAGATTTGAGAAAAGCTTTTTAAGAGAAATCTAATGAACAAGTACTTAATACCAGATAAAAACTAGCTTAAAACAAACTTAACAATCATGATTAAACAACTGAATAAGCAAAATTCTAAGATCTTAACTAATTAAACTAATGTTTTTGGATTTTATGAGTTTTTATGACAGAAATTGATAACTAAAGATCTATAACTACTTAAGCAAAAACAGATGAAGACAAACCACTAATAAGTACTAGAAGAGACATTTAAACACTAATAAGCAAAGAGAATAAGCAAATAAGCAATATTAAACATATAAGCTATAACTAAGCAATTTAAACTGAAATTAAAGAAGAATGAAAAGAGAAACTTACTTGATCCTTTAGCTAAACAAAAGGAACCAATTAAGGCAGCTACAAGCTCCTTAGCTTATTAATAAGCTAAGGTATAAGTCCTTGGGATCTCTTCCAAGTTAAGATCCCCTTCCAAAAGCTCAAATACAATAAGATCCATAATAGATTTAACTGATTTAAGGTTTAAGTAAGATTAATTCTGAATTCAAACAGCTCTATTTCAGCTTATAGACTGAAAGAGCTTAATATGAGCTTATTGAGATAATTTTGGCTTATTAAGAGAGCTTATGACTTTAAATGAGAGCTTAGAAAATGAGATTTAAAACACTAAAAACTGAATTTCATTAATTAAAGAAGCTGATTACAATACTTGAAAAAGGAAATTACATTTAAGAAAATTACGAATTTAAGCTAAAAATTAATAAAAACTAAAAATCGACTACTAAAAACTAGATGGTGTGTGTGTGAGAAGTGAGGTCTTTTTATAGTGCCAAGCTGAAGCTTCTAGGACCTCTTGCCTTGCTTTCCAAACTTCAATCTCTGCCATTCATTTAATCAATCATTGGAGATCCTTTTGTGGCCGTTTGATCAAAATGTGGACACCTGAGGATTGCCAGGCTGGCATTCTTTGATGTGACGTTTGTGTTAGTTTTGTGAGTGATTTAGCACAAAAACTCACATAAACTTGTGCTTCTTTAATTGTCGACATGGCTCTTCTTTAATGAATCCTTTGATAAAGACTAATTTGACCCTGGGTTTGTGATGTAGTTCTCTTGAATTGACTTAAGCACCCTCCAATTTTGATTTGCCCCTTGTTTTACCATGAGGGGTGAAATGGAGAAGACGGATGAATAGTAAAAGGGTTCCCGCTCCTTTTTTCGACAGTTAAAACTGTTGAACTTTGGGAGGTTTGCACATTTGGCCCTTGGTTTTCTTTTCTTTCTTTCAAGTTATAAAAGGACTTTCGACTATTGCAAAACTGGCCCTTGAAGATGAAAATTGGTTAAGGCTTTGGATCTTTGGCTTCTTTTTGAACTCTTCTGATTCTCGTGTCCGTGGGCTTGCTGTTTATGAATGAAATACTCGTGAATTTTGACTTACCATACTGACAAACACAAACATAAATACAAGCATATTTTTGCCATTTTTGGTCTGTTTTGGGTTTATTTAGGTTATTTTAGGTATAAATAGATATGTGTATTTTACACTTATCACCCATCAAGCCTTCAGGAGTAGCAGTATTAACTTCAGGAACAGCAGTACCAACTTCTCTACTACCAGTATTAACTTGTGGACTGGCAGTATTAACTTGTTGATCATCAATACCATTATCCTAAAAACTGCAATCATCATGAGTCCCATCTTGATCTTGTATTTGTGCATCAGCAACAGATTTGAGTGAAGCATCATCAAAGTATGAAGCATCCTTCCAAATTGGCATGACAATACAATCTTGATCTTGTTGAGAGGATGTGCTGGATTCAGAAACTTCTTGAATACCTGCAGAAACATTAGAAGAAGTCCCTGCAACCACTGGCACATAATTCCTTCTGACATAGGTTTATTCTCTAAGAACCCAACATGCAAGTTTTCCTGTACTTTCTTGGTTCTAATGTTGTATACCCTAAAAGCTTTGTTACTTAAGGAATACCCAACAAAGAAACCTTCATCACTTCTTCCATCAAACTTGCCCAACTTATCTAAGGTATTGAGAGTTGTAACCAAGACATCCAAATGGTTCATGAAGCCTATAGCTGTTTAATACCCCCTAAAGGTTCATAAGAGAGTCCTTGTTATGAGGTTTGGACTACTAAGACCCTATTTTAATACATAACAATCAGTATAAAACAGCTTCTGCCCAAAATGTTATAGGTAACTAAGAGTCAGCTAACATGTTTTCTAGCTGCCTCAATAAGATCCTATTCTTTCTTTCATCAACACCATTATGCTGAAGTGTCCTTGCTACAACTATAATCTCTTTTGATACCTTTTTTCTCTACAAAACTCATCCATCCATGGTTTTTAATTCC
Source organism: Tanacetum coccineum (assembly GCA_026074375.1). NCBI lineage: Eukaryota > Viridiplantae > Streptophyta > Magnoliopsida > Asterales > Asteraceae > Tanacetum > Tanacetum coccineum. The sequence continues at coordinate 82,546 of BQNB010005552.1, forward strand.
TGTCCCATTTTCACTTCTATAATTTTAACCTCTTATCCACTAGATTTTCTATTTCTTTGATAAAGTTTTTAAGGATCTCACTAGTTTCATCCTTAGTTCTTAAAAAGAAAACCCATAGAGAATCTACTATAATCATCAGTAACTACCAAGCAGTATTTTTTATGCATTAAGCTACTAACAAAAGTTGGACCAAAAAGATCCATCGTAGCATAAACAATGGCTTAGTAATGGGACTAAAGGCCTGGTCCTTACAAGAGGCTCTATGTTGCTTGCCTTTAAGACAGGCAACACATGTTTGGTCATTCTCAAATCTTTTTAAAGGCAAATCTCTTACAAGATTTTCGTTGATAACAAGTTTAATTATATTTTGAAATTTACATGACCAAGCCTCCTATGCCATAGCATTGATTCCTCAGATGTAGCCTTTGCAACTAGACAAGTTAAACCATCTTTAGGAACTATGTTTTTCATATCAAAACTGTACATCTTATCCTGTCTAAGAATTTTAAGAAGTATCTGACTTTTCATCAATCAACTTTAAAATTGGGAGATAGAACAAGACATTCAGAGTCAGTAAAAAGAACATAGTTCTTTTTATCACACATTTGTGAGATACTAAAAAGGTTGAACTGCAGCTCTTTGACAAAGTATACATCTTCAAAATCAAGTTTATCAGTTTTGATAGTACCTTTACCAGTGATTCTTCCTCCATTTGCTCCTCCACCAAAAGTAACATAACCTCCATCAAAGTCTTTGAAATCTGAAAGATGAGCTATGTTTCCAGACATGTGCCTTGAGCAGCCACTATCCACAAATCCTTTATCATTTAGATGTGAATTGCTCTGCACATAAAACTTATGAAGTTAGTTATCTTTGGGGACCCAAGCCATTACTGACTTGGATCTGCCTCGTGCATCAATGTAACTATATTTGTTAAAGACTAGTGATGCACCATTGGGTTTGATAGGTTTCCAAACCCAACATGCTGAGGGCTTAACAACATTAAATCCCCTTGCCCTGACAGTATTAACATTTGGCCTAACAGTATTAACAGTTTGTCTACCAGTATTAATATTTTGAATATTAGACCTTTTTGTTAATGCTGTATTCTTGTAAAAGGGCCTTTGAACAGTTAATTGTGCTTTATTTTGAAAGTGTGACTTTGGTCTAGCACAAGAAACTGTTGATTTTGGGTGAGCAGTATTATAAGGCCTAACAGTATTAACAGACCTAGCAGTACTAAAAGGTCTGGCAGTGTTAACAGACCTAACAGTACTAAGAGGCTTTGCATTTTTGATAGTTTTTAGGCCAGTCTTCATTAAGACTGCTCTTGGAACCATATGTTTGTAAGCATTAGGACAATTGTATTGAATGTGATCAAAATTACCACAAATAAAGCATTCTTGTTAATAATACAAAGTACATCCTAATTGATTAGTTTTCTGACCATTCCAACTTCTTTAGTTCCCCCTAAGTCTCTGTGACCTATACATCTCAGCATACCTAACTGACCTTCTACTTGGTTTTACAGTTTTAACTGACTATTTCTTAGTAGCAGTAGGTAAAGCAATTTTCTTTTCTACCTTAGGGATAACCTCAACTTCTTCCTCATCATCTGACACCCAATCTTCAATAATTGGAGCATCATTATTCTCTCTAGCTTATTTAGATTCTACTTCCCTAGCATGATTAGCAGGATAGAAAAACTTTTCTTTCCAATCTTTATCTACCTTAAGTGAAGACTCCTTAGAATTATCTAACTCTCTATCACAAACAGTGGTTGGCTTTAAACTTGAATCCCAAGAACTATACTCATTTACCTCAGGTTGTTTGAATTCTTCAAGACCTGAATAAGATAAGTCTAAAGGTGTTGGTCTATTTAGAATCAAAGGATGAGGTGAGGGGACATCATTGTAGCCAAATCCCTTTTTGCTTTTGTGAGTTATCTGACTTGCTAACAACTGATCTAAGTCTTTTGATGATTTTTCAAACTTTGCAATCTTAAATTCAAACCCCTCCTTTTCTTCCTTAACCTTTTCAAGTTCAGTCTTAAGTAATCCCATTAGATATTCTTTGTGACCTACACTTCTTTTAAGCAAAGCAATTTCCTCAGAAAAAAGGACTTCAGATTCTTTATATTTAACTACTTGTGCTTCTAAAATTGATAAACCTCTTTTATATGTAGCTGCTTTAAAACCAGTATCATCTAATTTAACAAGTAAATCATCATACTGTTTCTTTAGAGCTTCATAATTTTGCAAACAAGATTTAGAACAAGATTTATCATTTGATACCTCAGAATCTGTGAATGCCATGAGAGCCATGTTTGCTTGAATTTCATCCTCTGCCATGTCACTCCAATCAAATCCAGCACCATCTATAGCACACATTGCCTTTTCAGAAGCATCTTCAATCCTTACTGCCTTTGATGAGCTTCCTTGATTCCAATTTCTGTTGTCTTTACTTCTTGGTGCTCTGCATTCTCTGGCAAAATGTCCCATTTTATGACAGTTGAAACATTCTACTTTTGATTTATCATATCCAGCAGTACTACTTCCATCAATGATGATCTTCCTTCCAGTTCTCTGATAGAACTTTCTTGCCCTCATGCTTAGTAGTGCCATATTCCACTTTAGATCCATTTCTTCCAAATCATCATCATGAAGTTGCTCAAGATCTTCATGAACTAGTTGAGACCCTTGTGGTTGAGTGGACAAAAAGGCATAAACTGTGGCATCACTAAAACTAGCAGTACTAGTTTCAGTACTAGCAGTATTAACCTTGGTGTTGCCAGTACTAACTCCAGTGTTAACAGTATTAATAGTATTAGTACTGCTTGGACTGGAAGTGGTTAGAAATGCCAAGTTCTTATCATCATTATTAGCAGCAACAGTTCTCTTAACCTTTTGTTCAACAATTTTAAAATTGTTGTACAAATCATCCAAACCCATAGTTTCAAAGTCGGGTTTGTTCATCCAGACTACCACATGTGTATCCCATTCAGAAGGTAAGCTTCTCAAAAACTTAACATTTAGATCTTCTGGAGGAGTATCTACACCAAGAATTGCCAATCTACTAACAAGCTTTTGAAGCCTGTTAAAGATAGAGTCCAAAGATTCTGAGCTTGTAGCATTAAAGTTTTCATACTGTTGCTTCAGTAAGGCCTTTTGTGTCTTCTTTGTAGCATCATTTCCTCCAAAGCGAGCTTTAATAGCAATAAACATAGATTGAGCATCAACATACTGGTTAAATGGTTTGAAGCTGTTGTTCATTTGGAGTGCCAAAAAAGGAGAAGACTTCTGGCGTTTGACATCTATTCTTCTTGCAAATCTTTTCTTCAGTAGTAGATGGGGGGCACAGCTCATCTCAATGCCAGTTGATGGACTCAAGAATCTGGTGTTTGTAACATGAGAGCAGGAATAGGTACCCATGAATTTCCATTTCCTATTACCATCCCATAATGCCAATCTTGATCTGAAAGTATACTATGATTCTGATTCCTTCCCACATCTCATACTCATACTAGTTTTGGAGCATGGAAAGCTTTGCAACGCATTGTTCCGATTTTCTAACTCCAATTTCCCTAAATCAAAGTTTCTGCAAAGCAAAGTCTTCTGATAACCACATGTATGATCCAACGCCTCAGAACGATTCTTTAATGAAATAAAGAGGATTGTTACCTTGGAAGAACCCAAAATAACAAAGATAAGAACTTTGTATGTATACCAATAGTGTAATGCAATCTACCTTTGATACTCTAAGAAGCTTTTATTTAATGAGAACAGTAGTGACCAAAGAACAAACAATGGAAACATAAAACTCACTGCATCAATATTATTTAAAATAATACGAGTACTCTTAAAAGTACTGGGGTTTACAAAACCTGAAAGCTATTACAAATTTTCTCACTAAGTATTCTAAGCACTTAAATGTATCCTTAAAGTTCCTCATTATACACTACCACTTAGAATACCTCCAATAAAAAATACAAGAGCCCTTTACAAAGAATTTATCAGCAATCAATTAGTTTCAGTTACAATTCAAATATAAACATATCCGAAATGATCTCCTGCTCTTATCTTCAGTTCAACAGCTTTGACATATTAGCAGTACAACGCGCTACCTTCTACAGCAAATTAAGTAACATTGGCAGTACTAACTTTGTACTGGCAGTACTAACTTCTTTAGTACTGTTGACAGTATTAAGTCATATGAAGATTTATTCCTAACAACATATCCTTTACTTTTAGGTATATTGCATAACATATTTATTTGTGTTTATATGTATATACTAACTCATAGATCTAACAAACATGAATTTTAAATTGAAATTAATAAAAGGGATAACTAATTCAACCCCCTCATCTTCTAGTTTTCCATAATTGGTGTCTACACTATTTTAAAATCTTTAAACCGATCAAATAAATTTTGAAAACTGCAAACATTTTTTTAGATCTATTTGTGTTATCTATTTTGTTTCTTGAAGGAAGATTGGAGGATCTTCAAAAATGGTCACGGATATCTTGACATCATCTCCCGGAATAACATAGTCTCTGTCCCAAAATTGATACATCTTGCAAAAGGATACATTACAATCCATTCCCAAATAATCTAATGACTCAAGCTATTGAAATTAAAATAGTGTTATATATTATTCAAAAATATTAGTTGGGCCTAAACTAGACATGCCTGTTAACCCGGTTTCCTCCGGTTGCCATGGTAGAAATGGAACCGGGTCAGGTTTACGCAAAGGAACGCGACCTTCAGTAAACGGGCTTTTGCAACTATATTTTTCTTTAGCCTAAAAATAATATAATGGGATAATCCATTGTATAAAAAGATTAAAACTACATTTTTTTATTCTTCAAAAATAAAAATTATATATTTGTACAAAAAAAAAGAATTTTTTTAGGCCTAAAATAAATAAGTGGGTTAAGTTATTTATAAAAGATCTAAAAATCTTTTATTTTTTTAAATGGTTTCCTCAAAATTAAAACCATATATGTCTTCACAAAAAAATTTGACAACCGACATCGGATCATGATTGCTTTCCTCGAAATTAAAGTACTAGAAGGTACACAATTTCTTATCCTTCCTAAATTTAGTTGTTCATCTTGTTTTAGAACTTGTCTTTGATAAATTGGAAAGTGTTATATGCTTTGTGATATATCTTTGATTGTGATTATAATACTTAGAGCTAGCACACCTTGATAACTTCTTCCTTAGAACTCTTTCAAACATTTGTTGCTCATCCGAGTCATGTTGTCTAAACACAATATTACGGGTATTAAGACTACTTATTTAAAATTCAAACCTTTCTCACATCTCCTATAAAAACCAACGACACACTATTTTTTATATAAACTCCTCTCCTTACAGTCTACAACTGCTCATGTCATTTACAAAAATCAAACCACTTCCTTATATCTTCCCTCTACTTCAAATTCATATTCGATCACCACCACCCATGGAAATTCTCTTGGAAGTTCTAAGCCCCTTCATGATAGTTATTATCGTCTCGTTCCTCGTACTCCTTTATCCAATATTCAAGTTCTCGTATGGAGAATTTGTTTCTTTCTTCTAAGCCAGCTTATATACCACTTGTATTTCCTATCATTTGTATTGCATTATGCGTTGAAATAAAATATATGTAATGTATTTTCTTTGTCTCCTTGTTAATACTTGTCACGTTCTTCATATTATTTCTTTTCATCATGCCACTTCATAATGGCGTGGCGTCACTTAAAAAAACAAAAAAAATCAAAAATAATGATATACACAACTTTTTGGCCATCTCAAAAACTATATAAAAACAGTAAATTACAATATATGTGGAATACATATAAGGGAAAAATAATTTTTTATAAAATATTTTTCACTTTTAACCCTCGCCGGTTCCATTGGCTACTAAAGCCGGTTCTCTCTTACCAACAGAACCGGCAAAACCGACAATCTGATAGGACAAAAACGCCAATCCTTCCTTTATCACCTCACTGTTTCCATATTCTCTTCCAAAAGAATCGCCATTGACGAACTGCATCCACCATAACCAATTTTTCTGAGATAATCAACTTCTAAAACGTGCAAACCATCTCTTTGTAAGTATTTGTTAGAAACACGAAAGTGTCGGTCACTTCCATAGATATCATTAGATAGCTCGTTTAGTTATTTTTGAAAACTTACTAGACTAGTTAGTCCAAGGCCCATGGAAAGCCCATGTAAGCCATGTCCATTAACCGGCCATAGGAAGTATAAATACCCTTTCCATGCTATGGAAAGGGTGTTGGTTGTTCATTTTACACACACATTAATGCATTTTCTCTTCATGTTTACTTTCTCTCTTTAAAGTGTTCATCCAACCACTCTCTCTCTAAAACTACCTCTCTTTCCCTCATCAAGTATGTTATTAGATATTCTTTAATTGGTATCAAGAGCCATGGAGTGATTTGTTTAGTTTTTGTGTTTGTATTTGGTTCGTTTTTGTTTAGGCCTTACGTCTTTTTCTTGTTCTTTCTTTGTTTTCGAAGCTCTTGTGTACACTAAAAGATCATTTACCTTGGTAAATCTGATCTAGTATCTTTAGGATATAGGTGTACAAGCTTAGATTCAAGAAAAACATCATTTTTGTTCAATTTTGTGTTCAAATAGTCTTAAAAAGTACAAATCTTGATTTCAAAATTTTTGGCTTAAAAACCATAAAGTTTGCATTTTTATTGTTCCTATAGGCTTAGTAACACTAGTTGTACAAAATTTTTTGCAAAACAACCATCAAAAAGTGTCTTTTTGTGTTTTTAAAATTTTGGGTTTCGGATTAGTATCAACCGATCTACTCAAGTTGTAGTTTCAACCGATCTACTCATGTTCTAGTTTCAACCGATCTACTCAAGTGTAGTTTCAACCGATCTACTCAAGTTCTAGTTTCAACCGATCTACTCAAGAGCAGTATCAACCGATCTACTTAAAACTTTAGTGGAAACCGATCTACTAAATTTTCAAAATTATACGGTTTATTTCTTTGACTTGTAAAATCCCGTGAAACATTAACTTGTTTTCCTGGTTTTTTCAAGAATTGTAAAATCCCGTATAAGTTTCAAGACATAAAATACACAAAAGACAACTCATAACAACACAATTACTTTCAATCACCGTTCAATCAAACAATAATCTTTTAACATTCATATTTCTCAATGACGACTCTTACTGGCAAAGCTATTCTTTCGGGTGTTGACAATCGTCCACCTATGTTAGAAAAAGATATGTACGATTCTTGGAAAAGCAGAATGGAACTATACATAATGAATAGACAACATGGACAAATGATCCTTAAATCCGTTGAAAATGGTCCACTCATCTGGCCTACGATTGAGGAGAATGGAGTGACTAGACCAAGAAAATACTCTGAATTGACTCCAGCAGATGCAATTCAAGCTGATTGTGATGTCAAGGCTACAAATATCATTCTTCAAGGCTTACCGCCAGAGGTCTATGCATTAGTTAGCAATCATAAAGTTGCCAAGGAACTTTGGGAAAGAATTCAACTTCTCATGCAAGGAACTGCATTGACGAAACATGAAAAAGAGTGTAAACTATATGATGAATTCGATAAGTTTGCTTATAAGAAGGGGGAAACACTACGTGATTTCTATTTGAGATTTTCACTACTACTCAATGACATGAATATCTACAATATGAAACTGGAACAATTTCAAGTGAACACCAAGTTCTTGAATACCCTTCCTCCTGAGTGGAGCAAATTTGTGACAGATTTCAAACTGGTTCGGGACTTGCAGACAACTAATATTGATCAGCTTCATGCTTACTTGGGACAACACAAATTTCATGCAAATAAAGTTTGTTTAATGCATGAATGCAACTCAGATCCACTTGATTTGGTTGCAACCCATCAGATGACCCAGTCTCCTTATCAAACTCATCAGAACTCATACCAAAACTTTTAATTTCAACCACAAGTTTCACTATATCAATCTCCACAGTATGGATCACCTTATCAGTCTCAACAATACTCAACCAATCAACCATCAACACCTCTTTCAATCACTTATCCATCCAATGATTATCAATCATCAGTTCACCACAACGTTTATTCTCTACAACCGTCCATCCCTCAATTAGAATATGCTCCTCCCGCCTCAATCTATAATATGCATCCATAGTCTACCAACAAACCACAACAACGCTGAATTCTCCAACTAGACGCGTGTCGTTACTTTTCCAGTGTTTAAGAAAGGTGACGATCCCATTGATGCCATCAACCATATGATGTCATTCCTATCAGCTGTCGTCACATCTTCGCTATCCTCACTACAACATCCCAGCTAAGAGAAGATTCGTCAAAGAACACTAGGTCACAAGCTACCATTAAATGATGGAAGGGAGTGGAATCTTTACAACCAGTACATAGGAGGCAAATTTCTTTTGCTACGGGTACCACTAGGACCTACACTCCAAGAGCAAGTGGAAGCAATTCTGGGGATGACAAGTGTAGTCTGTATTGTTACAACTGCAAAGGGGAGGGACACATGTCCAAACAATGCACTAAACCTAAAAGGAAACGGGATGATTCTTGGTTTAAGGACAAAGTTTTGCTGGTACAAGCTCAAGCAAATGGTCAAATTCTACATGAAGAAGAGCTAGAATTTTTGGCAGATCCAGGAATTGCAGAAGGTCAAGCCACACAAACAGTCATTACCCACAATGCCGCTTATCAAGCCGATGATTTGGATGCATATGACTCTGATTGTGATGAACTCAATACTGCCAAAGTTGCTCTCATGGTGAATTTGTCTCATTATGGTTCAGATGTTCTCACTGAGGTACACAATCCTGATAATATGGATAACAATATGATAAATCAAGATGTGCAGGCGAGGCCGTCTTCTGAAAAGTCGAGTGTTGTGAATCATTCAGATGCTGAAATAACCAGTGATAGCAATATCATTCCTTATTCTCTGTATGTGCATGAAACACAACAGGCAGCTGTTCAGAATTCTAACTCCTCTGCACAACAAGATGCACTAATATTATCTGTGATTGAACAACTAAAAACCCAAGTAATTAATTGCACCAAGATTAATCTGGACAATAAAAGTGTCAATGATACTTTAACTGCTGAGCTTGAAAGATATAAAGAACAAGTTAAAGTTTTGAAAGAAGGACAAAATGTTGATTTAAAATGTCGAGATAATGTTTCAGATTCATGTGAACAGTCTGTCGAGATTGATCGTCTTAAACAAACTCCTTCTGAACAATTAAAAGAAAAAGAATCTTTAATGCAAACAGTTACTCTTCTCAAAAATGATTTTAAGAAAGAAGAATCTAGAAACATTGATAGAGAAATTGCTTTAGAAAAGAAGATCAAACAGCTAGATAATATTGTTTATAAAAGAGATCAATCAGCACAAACTGTTCATATGTTGACAAAACCACAGTTTTTCTATGACCATACCACTAAACAAGCTCTAGGTTTTCAAAATCCTTTCTATCTGAAGAAAGCTCAGCAGTTGGAACCAAAGCTTTATGATGGTAATGTCATTAAGAACACTAGTGCTATTGTGATTCCTGACTCCGAAGAGACCCTAATGCTTGCTGAAGAGAGTCGTTCAAAAATGCTTTTAAAACAACAGGATCCAATGGTTTTAGAAAAGAAAGTTAATACCACACCAGTTGATTATGCTGTTCTCAACCAACTTTCTCAAGATTTTGAAAAAAAGTTAAGTGATCAAAGGAAAGGGTTTGAAAGGAGGTTTTTGATCAGAGAAAACTGTGTGCAAAGAGGTGAGAAAATCTGTGGAAACAGTCCACTATTTATAGGAAAAAATATTAATTTTTTATTTGGGCGGTCCCCTTAATTATGGCCGGTCCCCTTAATTAATTAAGGGGGCCGCCCATTTTTCAGACGCTCCCTTTTTTGTCCTTTTGTGGGGAAGGTTTTTCTGGAACTTTCTAGCCGTTTTTGGGTAGAAAATTTGAATTCAAAATATTTATTTTGAATAAAACATTTCTTATAAATACAAAAATGTTTTGTATATGTTTTTTAAAAATGTTTGTCCCATTTTATAAAAAAATATAAGGTTTGGAAAAAAAAAATTATCATTCAACAAATTAAAGTTTGTTTGTTCATACCTTTAGTGATTTACGTCAGGTGCGAACTTAAATTTGTTTGGAGGAAGAAAACATGAGACGTCGAAAGATGTTGACGTATGAATTGATGATTTGTGATTACGAGTAACTTAAGCACTTTACGTTATGTGTTATAAGTTACATGTTTGTCATCACCAAAACATGAAGAGAATGTATAGATTAAATATCGTAATGTAATATTTCTACCAACAATCTCCCCCTTTTTGATGATGACAAAAAAATGTAAACTATAACTCATAGTAAAATGTATAAGTTACTTGTTTACACTTCTTCTCCCCCTTTTGTCGAAACAAAAAGGTGGACTCCTAGACGAGACTTTTACTACACTTCAGCTCTTCAATCAAAGAGGCGAGCTTGCATCATCCTAAGTGAAGTCTTTATTCTATCAATCCCTTTTAAACAATGACATCCCTTGAAGATTGACTCAAGCGGATCCATGGATCAAATTAGTTGCAAACTCTTAACCTACATCAATGGTTAGTTTCGTGCAAAAAATATATATATAGGGATGAAATACACATATCAAGAAATGTGTAGATGTCTTAAACGGTTGCAAACGTAATGGCTTGGACATTTGCAAATGCTCCCCCTTGGTGTATGCTCCCCCTTGATTGGGGCACCAAGAAATCGAGTAACGGAAAAGTGCTACAAAACAAAGTTAGTAGAAAAATGCATATATATATAATGATGATGATAGATATATATGCAAGGACATTTTAGAGGGAACAAATCATGTATGTTTTTAGGTATATGCATCTCTAAAGTGTGGAACTAAAGACAACAACTAAATAAAGAAAAATGATGAATGCTTAAGACATGGAAATGTTTAGGAACCAATGATAAGATTCGACTTACACATGCTTAAGGACTAAGACTTGACCAACAAGTCTTATTATGAGAATGACTCCTTCCAAGATGTCATATGGATAAGAAGTATTAACATATGATGATTGTGGGTTTGAATAGACTAAGTGTTGTATTGAGAGATTCCTAAATCCTCAAGGTTTCTTTGTTAAGCATTATGTATGCTTTTCATGTTTGGGGTGTTTAAGGATAAACATTATCGTAAGACTTTAGGTCAAACTAAATGTTGATGATAAGGATGATTGGTTGAGGAAACATAAACAAATAAGGATGAGTGTGAATGGAAAGGGAAGGTGTTGACTATAGGTTTGTTGGGTGTTTTATTGGTTGTTAATGTTGATGAACAAAGGTGAAAATGTGAAAATGGTGAAAGAAAAGTGAAAGACACGACATTGTGATGACTCAACAACACTTGAAGGTTGAATATCTTCTTTGTGTTCTTCACTTGCTCAAAAGCGGAAATGAACAAATGAAAGACACGACATTGTGATGACTCAACAACACTTGAAGGTTGAATATCTTCTTTGTGTTCTTCACTTGCTCAAAAGAAGAAATGAACAAATGAAAGACATGATATTGTGATGACTCAACAACACTTTGTAGATTGAGTATCTTCTTTGTGTTCTTCACTTGTTAAACAGTGGAAATGATTGGATGAGACGCATTTCATTACGAAATTCACTTGACTTTGGACAACATAGGCATACATGCTTATGAGTGTTGGGATATGAGGATGAGACGCATTTCATTACGAAATTCACTTGACTTTTGATAACATAGGCACACATGCTTATGAGTGTCGGGATATGAAGATGAGACAAATTTCATTACAAAATTCACTTGTGGGGAATGGTTACATGGTGAATCTTCTTGTGAAGATGACTTGGTGGATGACTCGAGGTTGATAGTAGTAAGGATGACTAGGTTTTTCATTTCACTTTGGTGATTTGGGGATGTACTAGAACTAGTGATCACTAACAAGAGTGAATGATAGTTATGAGGTTTGAGTGTATGGTAGAAGTGTATCTTGTGGTTTCTAGTGAATAAGAATCACCCATGTGAGTTCTTGAGAGTGTTTGGTTAAAGGATATACGTGAAGATGTGTGTTTTCCCTTCCTTTCTAATTCGTGCTCATCCGGACATAAATTGTGGAATAAAAAGAATAGGTGAAGAGAAATAACGACGGAAGCGATGAACTTGAAAATGTCATGACGGATGACGGTTAGCATACGATGAACTTCATCCGCGAAGTTATGTAGCTCTTCTCGAGTATTGCGAATGTTCATAGAACAATCACACGGCGAGGTACGAGGTTGTCTTATAGGTGGTAGCGGAAATGTAGACGAAAGATATTAACCATCTATATAATAATAGAGGCGTGACAAAGATTTTTATGAAACGACTTAGACATGAACAATGAGTGACATTTTAATTTGCATTTCACGAATTAATAATGCTTAAACATTTCAGATGAAATGATTAAGTTGTCGAGATTTATCGGAATGTATCTAATAGTAACAAGACTATTAAAAATGAGAATGACATTGTTAGCCTCAAAATATTGAGTCGAACAATGGAAGTTCGTTCATAATTATATTAGGTCTCGGTCTCTAAATTAATATACGTTGTATTAGGCTAGACGGGTAAACTGGCTCTTATTTGTAATCTAATCGGTCACGTGTATCGGGCGAAAGCCCAAGTAAACCCGAGCCCGGCCCGTAAAATTACTAAAGGCATGCAAGCCTTTTAGTCTTCACTATAAATACCCCTCTCCAAGGAAGGAGAGGGTGTTGGTTCATTTTGTAAACATTTTGATTTGCAAGTAATTCAACCATTTTCTCTCTCTAGTTTCTCTCTCTAAACTTCTTCTAATTTCCTTCTCTTTTCTTCTTGAATTCGAGCTACATGATAATGAAGTGAAGTGATTAAGGGTGACCGACATTTGGTATCAGTCGCCTCGGGTGTTTCGTGTTTGATTTATGGTTTAAAAATCAAATTTCGTGTATTATTTTTGTTGTTTTGGTTCGAACTAGAAAAGCAAAGTTTGATCTTCATTTCGTGGCTAAAATGACTAAAGTTGTGTACTTTTGTGTTTAGAACAATCCCTTGTATCACTTATTAAGGTTCTATAGCTTAGTTCGTGGATAAATGGGTGAAATCGAGCTAGTTTGAAGTTTTTTTCGTCATTGCGTTTTGACAAAATTCTTGGTTGCGTTTTGAGAATAGAGACAAACAAGTACTGTACTTGAAAGTGACATTTGTACTGGTTGCGTTTTGATTTGAAGACGTTGCGTTTTGGTTCTCAAGTCGTTGCGTTTTGATTTGAAGACATTGCGTTTTGATCTCAAGTCGTTGCGTTTTGATTCTCAAGTCACTGCGATTTGATATTTTTTGTGTGTTGCGTTTTGTCTCCACAGGTTGCGTTTTGAAGACCATCATTGCGTTTTGACTAAACGTTACTCTGCCCAAAAAAAATTTACATTGCGTTTTGATCAAGACAGACTGCCTTTTGCTCAAAGAACATTGCGTTTTGATCATAGAAGACGTTGCGTTTTGATCAAGAAAAGTGACTGCGTTTTGATCAAGAAAAGTGATTGCGTTTTGACTAAGAAAAGTGACTGCGTTTTGTTCAAAGATAGTTGCGTTTTGACTAAAGTTCGCGCATCAGGTGGTATTTGACCGAATTTGGGAATATATTAATCACCGTTTAATCAAAACATCACATCAAGACAAAACAAACTTCATGGACTAATTACGAGGACTTTGGACTTTAATTTGGACTGCAAGGATACTTAATCAACAAACTTTGACAACAAAAATTATTCATTCACGGTTTTCTCTTGATTTTGTAAAATCCCGCAAAAGAACTCAATTTCTCGGTTTAAATCTTTGACTTGTAAAATCCCGTGGAAATTAATTACTTTCAATTAACCACAATCCAATCAACACTTCATAACACTTAAGATCCTTCAATCATTTTTCACTTCATAATTCTTTAATCAATTCATCATGACAACTCCAATTGTAACTTCCACAACCGACAGTCAAATGCATAACAACATAATGGCGGCAGGTTCAAGGGATCGTCCACCAATGCTTGCAACAGGACGATATGCACAATGGCGATCACGGTTCTTACGATACATTGATACAAGACCAAATGGTAATGCCTTACGGAAGTGCATTCTTAAAGTTCCTTACACTCCAACGATTGTCACAACACCAGCTGTTCCTGCAACAGAGGATTCTCCAGCAGTTCCTGAACCAAATCAACAGTCCGAGACGGTTCACGAATTGACTCTCCTGAGAAGAACAGAGCTCATTTGAATCAGAAAAAGAGCAATTCATTTAATCATTGACAGGAATTGGAGATGAAAAATACTCAATGTGGGAATGCATTCAGACCTGCTCTCAAGAAATGTAGGAAGCCATCGAATAGGCTACAACTAGTGAATCACTCAATATTCAAGATGTCACTGACAAACTTATTTTGGCGAGTTTGGACTGCATTCCTCTCACGATGGAGAAAAATTGAGACTTACATCACCACAAGATCTACAAAATGATGAATGAAATGATCAAAAACAATTTTCGCAGTTGCAACAAATGCAAGTCATTGTTCAATTTCTTCAACAACTTCAATCCAGACATGGTCTCATGATTTGTCCACAATTGTCTGATGCAACAATATCTCCACGTTAGATGGAAGTTTACATACCATAAGCTCTTTGACATTCTGAAAACAAATACCAAAAGGATTTAATGAACTCCGTGCTGAAAGGAATGGCACAGAATGCTAACCCATTAGCAATTGTTGCTACTGCTCAATACCACTTCAAGACCCCCCCTTATTTATCAATCATCAAAACCTCACAAATCATATGCACCAACATCAAAAGCTTCACTTCCAACCAGATCTCATGCAACTACAAGATACAAAGGCAAAGAGATAGTCAAATCAATCACACCACCATGAGTCAGCTTCTAAAGAAGACAAACCATACTAAGTAAAGTATGCAGAATATTCAACCCATTAGCACTTGTAGAAGTCAAACCACACCAACGACCACTGCTTCTTGTCATTAGGGCTTGGTGAATATTCGTTTGGGGGTGCATGCGAGAAATCAGCAACTGATCTTCTCACGTTTGCATAATACTTCATAAACCATACTAAGTGAAGTAGTATACACTACTTCCCCCTGGAAGTTGACACGGTAACATCAAAGTCAACTAAGTCTCGAATGTACACATTTTCCCCCATGATGGTTGCGAACTCTCGGAAGCATCATTGTCGTGTACGTCCATCTACTCGAGAATTTCTTGTCATAAGCACAAATCTTGATATACAAAAGAATCATTACCCCCTTGACTTCACAAACCGTAGAGGAGATGAAGCAAGAATCAAGAACACTTGGTATAATCAAGGTCTTGTGAATGAATGTCATCGATGAACTTTGAAGATTTTGCTTAGACTGTGAAGTATCGTTGTCTTGGAATAGCACAAAAATATCCGTGAGAAGTGCTGATTACATCTCAACCTTTAAACTCTCTGGCTAACTTACCAACCTCGTATTCTTTCGGCTATTGTTGTGATCACATGGTGAAGTAAACCCGTTATATCAAACTTGAAACTGAAGTAAAATCCCCCAAATTTGTTACTTAAGCTTGCACTATTGTTGATTGAAGAACGGTGCAGAAGAGAATCTCTAAGTACTTTATACTCCATCAAAAGTATAAGAAGTACAACACCTCTTGAAATTATCCACATCGACATCTGCATGTGACACTGAGTACTACAACGTAACTCCTTTAAGTGATAGTTGTCCAGGTCTTCATCCAACCACCCCTTGACCGCTGGAAACTAGATAATCCAAGTCTTAATCATAACTGTATACGTTCAAGCAAGTCATCAATCGATAGAAAATAGAAGAAAGTCTCGATGATGAAATAAGTAGACGCCTCTGTGAAATTCAACTTTAATCGCAAATAAGGGATACCAAATCAACTCCGTGATCACTTGTCATCGTAGTCCGAATCTCTAGCCGTTTGTCATTTATTGAATCTTTTCAGGATCTTTTTAGCGTAATGTATCGTGTTTGTTGTTTAAATGTCGTTAAACAAGATCAAATGTTGTTTTTGAATGTCGTTAATGAACCAACATTGTCTTGTCAAACTTGTCGTGAAAGTACTTTTCGTGTCTCGGCTTAATCCAAAAAAAATTACTAGCTTAAAACTAATAATTTTCGGATTAAAAATCAATCCAGTCCATTTTTCTTTTTAAATCTTGGCCCATCATTTATTCCATAAGCCCTGGCCCACCACCATCTTTTATCCGGCCCTTGTACTTTTGATGGAAACCAGCCAAAACGTCACTGGCACAAATACATAAATTGTGGCCCAACTTTCGGTTGAGTATATTGTTAAGCCCAAATCCATGACCACACCTGGTTGATTGAATCAGTTATATCTCACCCCAAAAATTAGGGTTATATAAAAGTCACATAATCCCTAATCCTAATATTATTTTACTCGCCTCCATCTTTCTTTCTCATTCATTCACGCAGTCACAAAAATCATCTATATTATCAACATACGAATAGCCTTGCATTACCATCAGACACCAACAAATAAAACTTCTACCTTACTCTTTCAATACAGATCTATATCTTTCATCCAAGTTTTGCTATTGACCGAACACTAAACACGGATAAAAACAAGGCCAAATCTTGTGGCGTTAAATCAAACGAACCATAGTAACCCTCTTTGTTCTTTTCTGCGTATGATAACCATGTACCAACGACGAAGCATGAAAGCAACACGATCCTTTGGAGGGTTGCGGGTAAGGTTCGACATTATGATTTGTGTGTCAATCGAAGCAAGGGCTGATTATAACATATTTGTTATAATCTATCTTTCTTTTCGAAAAGCAAATGGGTTTAGCCCAACATAGATCTATGATGATTATTCCTTTCGTGTTCTTGATCTT
This sequence comes from Tanacetum coccineum, assembly GCA_026074375.1. Taxonomy (NCBI): domain Eukaryota; kingdom Viridiplantae; phylum Streptophyta; class Magnoliopsida; order Asterales; family Asteraceae; genus Tanacetum; species Tanacetum coccineum. Next base: position 99,557 of record BQNB010005552.1, read on the forward strand.
TATTTGGTCATTTTGTATATGCAACACGAAAAGTCTGAGATCTTGTTTAATGTTTTTGAGTCATGTGATTAATGGAGATGGAGTCATGTGATTAATAGAGATGGAGTAGTGAGATTGTTGTGACGATGGGTTTTAGGATTAGATTGTTGGTTGATTGATATGTGACGAAGTTGTAAATTGTTGTATGAGGCTGTGTTGGTTGGTTAATGTTGTTGTAATGATGTGGTTTAGGTTTAGATGGTTGTGGTTGAAAAGAGTCTGTTGTCTATTTTTTTTTCTACGTGCATACCATGACTCAATTGAGTTTGACCGGGTCAACTCGGTAATGACCGAGTTGACTCGGTTTGTTTTGGTTTACACCAACCTGTCATTGCACCAAACCGTCACCTTTGACCAACCCGCCATGGTGACCAACTCGCCATGGTGTATATGCCAACCCGACACCAACCTTTGACCAACCCGCTGTCACTTTTGGCAAACCGCCGTGACCCAAAAGTGAGCAAACCGCCACCAAGTATATATTTGGGCGGCGGTTTGGTTAGACATGACCATTAAAAATTGTCTTCAAAACCTGTGCTAACCAACCCGCCGTGGGTAACCCGCCGCCTGGCAACCCGCCGTGGGTAACCCGCTGTTGACTTGGTCAAACCGCCATGAAGAAACCCAGAAAAACTAAGCTTATTTTTCTGTGTCTTTTTAAGCACGAACACAGCAGTTTTATACCAATAATGAAACCAGAAACATATAATATACACAACTGTTTTGTGGTTTTTTTTTCTATAATATAAGCCCATGAAAATAAGCTTACATTATCTGTTACAAGTCATAAATAAACCAGATGTAAACAGTTATGTGGACAGAAGTATGTATCAACAACCAAAACACTTTCCTGGATCTTTTTTCTCAGACCAGATCTAACAGTGAACACGAGACAGCAAACACATGATACTAAACACCACCTGGTTAGCTTTGATACCAATTGTTAATATTAGATGACATGTATAAACAGCAACAAACTGGATCAGGAGGTTGGATAAAATGAAACAAATAATCAGCCATGCCCCTTATTTGGTTTTATTTAAAAATTTAAAAAGAGAAAAGAAAAGAATAAATGGGAAGAGGTGTGTGGCTAATAGAGAAAACACACACACTCTTCAACTTAACAAAAGTGAGCTTTCAACAAACCCCTTTCCCCCCCCCCCATGGAAGTATGGAGGGGGTATTTATAGTCTCGGGCTTTACTAGCTAAACTAACCCGACAGGACTATAAATGATAAATGTAATTTCAGATAAGTCACCATATTTTAGGGCTAACAGTCGGGAAGGTTAGCGAAGTGGGCTGTTGAATTAGGGGCTTATGGCATAACGTATGTACCAAGGGTCACAGTAAAGGGTCAGGTCTTAGCAGACTTTTTAGCCGACACTCCAATAGAGATAAATGCTACACTAGAGGTGGCTAATAACCCAAGGGTGGAAGACATCACATAGTCTTCAAATGCAAGGGAAGATCTTACCCCTGGCCCAAGGGCATAGAGACTATATACCGATGGAGCCTCAAACAATGAAGGGTCTGGAGCTGGCCTCATTCTGATAGCTCCAGACGATGTGGAATACTCTTACGCGCTTCGCTTAAATTTCTTTAACTCCAGCAACGATGCTAAGTATGAAGCTCTACTGACTGGGTTACGGATAGCCAAGGAGATGCTGGTGAAATACATTCACGCCTTTGTGGACTCCAAGCTAGTGGCTAGTCAGGTAGAAGGGTCGTATGAAGCTAAGGGTGAAAGAATGATAAATACCAGGAAAAGGTCTTGGAACTAGCTGGTGTATTCAACAGGTTTTGAATAACTCATATCCCTAGAGCAGAGAACAGGAAGGCTGATGCTCTTAGCAAGTTGGCAGCGGTTCAATTCGATCCCTTGTCCAAAGAAGTACTAGTAGAGGTGTTGAATGAATGCTCCGTCGAAGCACAGGAAGTTAACATGGTGGTTGAAGAGGAAGGCCTGACCTGGATGACCCCGATTCGAAACTACCTAGAGAAGGGAAAGCTACCAGAAGACCCTGTTGATGCTAGAACTCTAATGGAAAAGATCGGA